>JAQGBX010003563.1:0-17074 GCA_034698745.1 Megaphyllum sjaelandicum | reverse complement strand
CATTCGCCTGGAGAAATTGTGGAAAACCATGAAAACCACAATCGAAGATAGCCGACCCAGGAATCGAACCTGAGTCTGCCGAATGCAAGACGAGGATGCCAACCTCTAAGCCACCTTGCTAGGGTAAGACATATGACCTACTGTAAAGGCCCTTGAAATGGGCCTTGGGGCCAAATGTTTTGGGCACGATTGCATTCACCACCCCATGGTTTCTGTATGTTCCCTTCATCAGAATTTTCAATTTTGCAACCATTCTCGAAATTTGGGAGGAGAAGGGGGTGTAACAGACTTTTTTTGCTATTTTAGCCGTTTTCATTTACAAATGTTGAAGGTTTTCAACAAAATAAAAATTGTTTTAGATTCAGATTACTTAATATTAACTTACTTCATTAAGATGCTTTCCAGCATTGATGTAATGGACGCCCATTGGGATATCGAGGAAGAAAGTGGATTCATAGGCATCCTCGCCCTGGTTAGTGACAGTGACCACCAATTCGAGAATCTCTTTATCGCCCATCAAAAATGTCTCGTTGACTCTGAAAGAAATATAATAATTCAATATGGATTACACATTAAATAATAAACTACTTGAACTACTATTCCTAGCGTAGACTTCCTCTGACTAGTTTGAAAACTTTCGTTTTAAAATCCCTTTCGAATGACAAGTACACCGAAATGATGGTGGGCACTTATAATAATAAATTCCGATTTCCCCCAATAAATAAATAGTCGATGAATGCAGATGCTCTGAACACGATTCCGCTTCATCGCTAGTGAAAACATAATTCTGCTTCTTTTCGAGAAGAAAAGAGCAGTAATTTTCCCTGATTTGTTCTACTTAAACAATAGAATGTATTTTGCGTAGATTTCGACAACATCAAATTATACTGCTCAGGCAATAGAAAGATAATGGCCAACTCTCAGAACATTGCGTTGGTGAGAAACACCACTAATAAGTATCTGCATTGGCGTTAAATGTTGACTTAAATGACGCAATTCCATAAGCCCATTTAGTCCGATAAAAGAAACATTCTAGAAAATCCCCCGAACGACTTGTTAAATTTACTCCATTCATTTTTGGCATTTAGTTCAAAACAAAAGAAATCAGGAACAAAACTTATTTCGCTGCTATTTAACTAATTGTTTACTTATATCAGCTGCTAGTTTTAAGTTTTACGTGTCAGTCATTCTGATTCGTGCATGTAAATTTGGTAAAGGGAGGATTATTATCTTGAGAAAAATTTAAATTTTTACAGCACGATTCGTCGGCTACAGACAGATTCTTTTAAATAATTTAAAAGTATCGTTTAAAATATAAAAAATTACAACGTGTACACTATTTCCAAGTTTACTTATTTTAAAAAGTAAACACGAGAATTTAGTTTATTAGCTTTTATATTCTTTTCAATAATTTAAAAGTATCGTTCAAAATTATTAGCTTTTAAATTCTTTTAAATAATTGAAAAGTATTGTTTAAAATAATAAAAAAATGGGCAACGTGTACACTATTTCCAAGTATAGTAAGCATGAGAATTTAGTTTCCTTTAAAAAAAAGTCGTCGGTAGTAGACGAACCGTACTATAAAAGATTAATTTTGATCTTGATTTAATAATAAAAAAATAGTTGAGGTTATTTTCATAATGTGTTTAAATTCAAAATTGCATTTTGGCAATGTTTTCAAACAAGCTACCTTTCCAACATCAATTTGGAGTAAAAATGAAGAGTAGTAATTTTACACGTATTCATTGCTTTAAGGTTGTATAAAAAAATACGTTTACATAAAAAAAATTAACTTTTTTCAGCAATAGTTTTTTCAGTAACCCTTTAAACATATGTGATCAGTTGTTTATCCGCTTTTTGGATAGGCTAGCATTGCTCTTTCTGTATTCCCTACACAAAGAGTACTTTGGAGCCAAAACCTTGAAAATAAAAACTCTGGTTTGAACACATGTAATAAAAGTTGTTCTTAAACTTACGACATTGCGGTTACGATCAAATCAGGGACACAGACATTATCTTTGCCGCAGTGCTTCTGAATCTGCACCTGAAGTCAAACGAGAAAAAGTGAATAAAAAAACCATCCGATTTTAATAGCAGGTCTCTCCACGCATTATAAACCACCATGCTACACTCACTTGTTTCTGCAATAGCGTAGGAATGTATTGATTGAGTATTGGTTTGACCCGCTTTAGTTTCGGTTTATCGTCAACCAAGGTGTAGTTCATTTCGACCATTATTGAGGTCAGTTTATCGCGGACCGTACTCTGGGGAGAACAAATTTGAAGAGCACATCAAACAGAGAATGAGATAACATGCTATACTTTCATTAATAATTCATATTTTCTACAGGGCGAGTCAAAAGTCGGAAACTAAATGTCCATTTATTATTTATACCGCATCTCAAGAGCGTCTATTAAAGTTATACATTCTCTCTGCCAGCAATATTATGGCACATACACGTATGGCTTAGGCATAGAATAGAATATTTTTATGATTTATTTTTTCGTTTTGGTAAGTTGCAAGTGAGGTCATCAGACGAATAAATTTGAAATGAATTAACAACGTATTTTCTTTTTTAACTTTAAAAACGCCATCATGGAACCAATGCATACATCAGGTAAAAATGTTGTTTGCAATTGTTTTAAATTGACCTTTGGAGAAAAATTCCAACTTAAAATTCCTAATCTCTAACCCCTTTTTTGTCAATAGAAGAACCATTTTCAAAATAAATTTAATTGTATGAATAAAATTCCTTTTTCGTAATTCCTACAAAGAATTCAACATTTTCAGACCCTCTTCATCAGATTTCTGCCAAATCTATCAACGGATCGAATGCCTACCTTTATATACACGTAGACCTTCTTGCAGTAGGGGGTCCCTTTGACAAGTTCGACTGGCGTGATGAGTCGATTTTCGTGCTCATTTGACAGAAAAAACAACCTTGCTCCTCCGTTCTCCATCTTGGAGTCCAAAATAGTTTCGATTTGAAAGTCTACAATATTCAAGTGACAAGTTAATTTAAAGATACGTTGGGCGGTAGGAATCAAAGTTATATCAAAGGCTCATCAGGTGTACAATTGTTTGGATTAATTATTTTTTTAAAAACCTTATGGAAAAAAAATTGACCATGATAGTGTTATGCAGTTGACCAGGGTGTAACTGGAGGTGTGCCCGACAGTTGACACAGAAATATTACCATCGACGATTAAACACGTGGGTTTTGACTGGCTTACAAGTTTGTGAAATTTTCCACAAAAGTTTAATGTTCCCAAAATATTGGAAAATTTTCTAAAGATACGAACATTTTAAAATTATGCGGGATTTTATAAAAAACTACATGTACTTTTTTTTATTCAAAAATTTCGAACAAAATTCACATGTTTTTGAACGAACCGAATAATGGGAAATGGTATCCTGTAGGACATCAATTTGACTTGACGGATCAGTTTTGGTAAAATTATAACCAAATGAACTCGAATAAACTGTTATCATAACTGCATTGCATAAATGAGAAACTTCCTTGCAAATGTATCTATAGTATTAAATTTTAATAAAAATGATCCGAGATGATAACTTTTAGTATACTTTTAAAGAGGTTTGAAAACCAACCTAATTTACTAGGCACTCCTTCACCCGAATATTCAAGGCACGTTGACACTATGACGCAGGAAACTGGATTAGTATCAAAAAGGCTGCAACCCGTGTCATCCAAATTGATTTTATCTGGCTCTATTTCGAGATGCGCAATTACAGAAACAACAGGTCTCGATCTTGAAAGGAAACAAAAACAGTTGAAAAATGATAACTCAACTGAGAAACTACTAATACAAAACAATATAAAATTCAAACCAATAATGTCTTTGATTTCTTATGAAAACAATGTTATCAATAACTTGATTTTTAACTTTGACTGGAAAGGTTGGTGTTTTAAACTATTTCACCTCAAAATTGAGAAGAGCTATGCGATTTACTGAATTTTTTGCAACTTTAAATTAAATTATTCGCTTTCTAAAATGCCTTCGAAATGATTTAACAAATTCCACTAAGATAAATTGGAAGAGTTTTTTTATAACTTATATACCCTAAAATAAAGCATTCAAATTATTTATATTCAAAGATTATAAATATAGTCAAAGTGTATTTAAACATGTAGAAATTCCAAGATCATTATTAAAACAAGTATCTGCAATAGCATTACGGAATTTTGGAAAAAAAACTACAAGTATATGAGATATTAATTTTCCCTCAAAATAAAATAATTTTTGGAACTTATCAAAGTAAGTTTTTAAACAGCAAATTAATTTTTCAGCAAAATTATAAATTTTGGAACTTTTATCAAAGTTTGAACTTAGGCGGGAAATTAAATTTGTACATTTTTTTGAATACATAGTACTCAAGAACTGTACAGTTCTTGCAGTACAGCGCAGAACTTGCAGTTTTAAAAAAAGCTTTACCATCATTTTACCGTATTTTAAATTAAACGCTTCATTTTTCAAGCTGTATTATTAATGCTATGCACATGCATACAACTTTATGAAATTAAAATGGCGTTTTGATATAACTCCGGTTTATTATAGCCTTAATTTTTCAAAATACAGTACTTAGTGCTATGCAGATGCTTTAAACTACTGAATCTTGGAAGAAATTTGTGAATGAACACAAAGCATGTACACTGCACAGAATGTATTATTCAGAAAAAAAACATTTTGAAATATTCTTAATTATAAATCCCTTTCACGCCAATTCTACTAAGTTAAGGAAATGTGAAAATGGCGTTATATAACCTGATCATGAACAGCACATAGTTTCACTAAGCAAAAATTCTCTATACATTAAAGTTTGCATTTCCTTTTACGAATGAGCGATCAGCTCTTAGCATTTGTTATGCTAATTTCTTGTTGAGCTTAAATGGATCCGCACATCCATCCATTATCAATCCCCAAGCTCAGGCTGCTTTGAAGCAAATTAATACAATTTCTCCGAAACATAATGCCTGGCAGCAAAAAATGCAGCAGTTTGGCTAATCTTCTCGAAGATTGTTTAGCCCAAGATTGCGGTCGTTCATCAAAAGTGGCAGCGAAAAAAAAAGTGGGAGCAAGTGCGCAAAAGCACCTTCAAAATTAGTATATTTTTTGGCGCATAAATGGAACCCGGCAACAACTTTATTTATGACAATCATTAATAGGAATAAATGCAATTTCGCCAAAGTCAAATTGCCCCACGGATGCCGATATGTCTCGCGAGCAATAAATTAAACAACAAACTGACTTACTTGAAAAACACGACTTTATCACTATCGTAGGCACCGACTATTAAATCTGCAAAAGCAACAGGCAAAAAACGAGCAAATCAGGAAAGTACTTACTTAATAAACTCAATTCATTTTCATTATTCAGCGCGAAATAAATCCGAGGAGAATTGAGAATAATCATTAAAAATGGCGGTAGCACGTATAATAAATTGCAATTTAGAAGTGGCATTTCATTTAGCTTCAAAATCGCGAGCGTGCATGCATTCATTTTCATAAATTAGACGAAACAGATAAACATCAAATTCCCCTAGGTATGCACCCACAAATTACATTCACGTATCGCTAAATAGCGGCGGTTTAGACTTTGATGATAAAAAAAACTTTAAAAAAAACAATTTCCCATCACATGGGTTGCAGAATTACAAATTCGACGATGTACGTCGCCTAAACAAAAAATTATTTCAGATTGATTCCTCACAGAACTCAAGAAATTTTCTGTTTAAACGTTATAGATTCATAGGGATATAAATGGAACTAAAAACAAAACTTTCATGGTTAGTGGATCAATTTTTAGTTTTCTGGAGCCATTACGGATATTTTTTCAGAAGCGTATAAAAGACAGGCATGACGGTAATAATTGGTCATAGCTTTTTAAAGCGAAGCAAATCATTCATTGTGACATACATCAACAATGAAGTTAATGGTTTTGACCTTGTTCTGTTCAGACTAAAAACGGCTTTGTCCTTGCGTACTTTATTTGTAAAAATAAATTTGATAATCCACTTATTCGTGTTTTCTGATTACGATATACATGTACATGTAATTCAAAATATTTATAAAAATGTGCATTGCGTAAAATAGTTCATCAGTAGGGCTAAATTCTAGAATTTAAGACTAATTCGTTTTGTTAATTAACTTTTAATTAATTAGTGGGGTAATAAATTTTAAATAAGTTCAAAATGATCTTTGAGAACTGGGGAAAGTTTAGTAGCATTATACTTATAGATTTGCGTTATCTCATTTGGCTGATTAAGGAGAGAACTCTTAACGAATTAGATATATAAAATATGAAGCATACATTCATTTATGGATAAATTATAAAAAATACATCATAACATGCATGAATAATTTCTATTAAATATCAAGTACAATGTCTGTTATCAGTTCACTTTTCTTTCCGCGTTCGTCTTCTCAAAAAAAATCGATTTCTTTTATTTTCAAAGTTAAAAAAATGGATAAATCAATAAATTAAAAGAACAAAGCCACTCACCAGGATATTCATTAGCATCTACATCCATGCCTCCTGATAAAGAAAACCCAAAAGTCCTTAAATTGTCGTGAATGTCTGAAGCATACACAACCTGAAAAGTAGAACGACAGTTTGTTGAAAGGAAAAACAAGCGCCAGAATTAAATAACTCAATGACTAAAACAAACAGAAAATGCTTTGCCAGTCTCATAAAATCATTACCTGGGACGGTTTTCTGATAACTCCTTTCTTGGAGCCATGATAAATAAAAACAGCACCTCTGGAATTTTCGCCCCAATAGGGGGCGCCAACAGCAAAATCTAAAAAGGTTGAAATTCGAATTTAATTCCATAACCAATCTACTCGATGACTAAAACAAAAAATTAATGAAAAGATATATTACCCCCAAAAGAATCCCTATTAATATCACCGAGGGATGTTAAGGCAAGGCCAAAACGTGCCTTGGAGTGGTCCCCATTTAAGATATGACGTTGTGTAAATTTCTTAGAAACCTAAAATTACGACAACAAATAATTTTTGTTTGAACAAATAATTCATATCAACAAATAATACACGGAAATATATAATGCAAACATGTGATTACATTTTCCAAAACAATTTTTTTTTTCAAATTCAGGCTTGAATATAAGTTTATTTCATAAAACATAAATTTAAATAAGTGTACGAAAGTATTACGTATGACATGTTTTAAAAACGCTATAAATACACGAACATACCTTAAATATCGATGACCAAACCATCAACAGATGGAATATACATGTATTTTATCTTTTAATTATTATCTTTTAACTTAACAATCGGTAATTGAATTTCTAATAAATAAAATACATCTTGAGTGAAATGATATCCGTTTTAAAGTTAAATCTTTCAGTCCTGCATTTGAAACGAAATTTCACTTTTAAAATCATTTAAGTTTCGTATCAAGAATCATTGATCATTTTTTTCCTGAAATGCATGCACCGATTCTTAAAGAGTAGTCAAAAGAGAAACTTCCCACCGAAATATAATATAAAAATGCAACGAATTCTCACCGTTTTCCCCTGATATACTACATAAACTCTTCCGGTCTCATAATTTCCAATCTTGGTATTAAAATCGGAGTGCATTGGAGCGGAAATAACAATATCGTCCAAGCGATCTCCATCTACATCGACCACGCTAAGGCAATATCCAAAATAGGATCCGATTTGCTCCCCTAATATTTCGTAAAGCGGGGTTAACGAAGAATTAAATACTACCACCTGTTTAAAAAGGAAAAATAGCGTTATTTTAACGAACAATGGAAGTAAAATGAAGCTCGAACAAATTTCACATTAATATTACAAAGAAAAATTCTAATGAAAGCAATTAATTTCGTCGTGTTTATCTAAAATCAGCAACAACCAGAATATGCCATAGGCCTAAACACTATAAATGTATTAAAAATTCAATTAAAACGGATATTGTTCTGATATTAATTATGACAAACAAATTCAACATAAACATTATACATGTATTCTAGCAAATGAGAACGTATCAACCATAGCGGTGGATTTAAAAAAAATGTGAACATGCATATTAAATAATATACTATGTTATGGTTAGGTAAACAATATTTAAATGAAACATCAACTGAGCTTTATAAACACAATAAATATGCGCTCAATACACATTAAGTCCCTAAATTTCTTGAAGTACATGTAATAGAAGAAAACCAAGATAAATAAACAAAAGGCATTAAAAAAAAACTATTTATGTTAGTGTATGTGCATGAACTTCTGTACTTTGTTTTAAAAATGTTTCCAAAAGTCAACTCTCAGCTTTTACTGAGCGTTGGTAATGGCAGCTAAAGGTTTTGCCAAATCAATCTTGTTTGATAAATAAAGTTATTGTGAAAAGCAGTTTAGTTACATATGAATTCTTAGCACATAGTTTTGGTCTTGAATGATAATTTGTAAACATTTACTTTATACTGTTCTAAAAACGTGTCTAAATTCATTTCACATTCATTAATTGTAAACTAAAAGGAAACA
The DNA here is from genome assembly GCA_034698745.1 of Megaphyllum sjaelandicum. Lineage (NCBI taxonomy): Eukaryota > Metazoa > Arthropoda > Diplopoda > Julida > Julidae > Megaphyllum > Megaphyllum sjaelandicum. The sequence goes on along the minus strand of JAQGBX010003563.1, from coordinate 8,542 downwards.
GATGTTGCCAACTGTTTGGCACAAAGATTTTTGGGCCAAATACCTCACATAATTTTCTACAAAATAAGTTTGCACCTAATACATATTCTTGATGACGAATTTAATTACAAATCCATCCCAATTAGTTTCAATTACGCTGAAGGTATGCTCAACCGAGATGTACATAGACTTACGCATCGCCCTGTAACAACATCTAGGTCCACAATTAATCAGTCTGTTATTTACATTCGTGTTTCTTAAAGAGGTACATCATCTTGTTGAGTGCATGGTCACCCACCATCATAGATACAAATCAAGTGCATGTAAACAAGTAATGCATAATGCAAACGAGCTTACTTTGCCTGTAAGATTATTGCCTCGAGGCACTCCAACAGCAACGTCTGTTTGCGAGTCACCAGAGAACTCTCCAGAGCCCATGGAATACCCTTAAGAAGGACGATGAAATAAGGGATTAATTTTCTAAACAACCTCAGCAAACCATAGCCAACGTGCAGATCAAAGACTGAAGTGTTAATCATTTACCCAAGTAGCTGTCATCGAAATGAGGCGGTTGCTCCTTTGTACTTAGGACATTCGTGTCTATTAGCAAGTCTTGCGAAAACACTTGTCCTGAAAAGAAGAAGAAATTACAAACTTCAAATCATCTTTAATAAAGCTGCCAACAACTGAGGTCCTCGTAGGTTTAAAGGACAGAATAACACTGATGTACATGTACGTATGGTGAGGTAAGATTTTCTTTGCTGAAAAAAAAATGGCTAATTGGACGCTCTCCAGTGGGCATTCAAGCTACACTGCTCAGCGTTCTTGTAAAAAAAAAATAATAAAATAACGAGCATCCTTGCGTGAAACACAGGTTTGTAAACATAAAAAGTCTGTGAAGTACGGCTTAGTGGTTATATTACAGGTGTATTATTCTCGTTAGCAGGGAGGTAAGTTGTACGCAAACATTTTCTGGCCAAACCACCGAAGCAGACTTTATAAATCACTCACCTTCCGTCTGGTATTTTACGTTACATGTACAAGTGCAACTGAACAAAAAGTAAATGTTACGGATTGGTGAAAGGCGTGCAACGTTTTCCTGAAGTGGTCTTTTAATTACTGTTCACGTTTTACGGGATATTGAACATTGTTGATTTTGTCCAATGATCAAAAACAAATTGCCCCAAAGTCACATGTACATATAACAGAATCCATTGAATATACAGGGTGAAAATCTAGCATGCGGCCTCAAACGATAAACCATCATTTCTTCTAAATTGCATGTAAAACGGAATAACTGTATTTAACAACATTTATTAGACTACTTAGGGTGTGCTCTACACCTTTCTAATTTATACAAGCGCTCTATTTCCAGCGATTTTAGAGATATTTGCAAAGTTTTCCAATACGGTGGGTGGATGACATGGATTATTAGGTGGTTTATGTTTTTCAAACCTCTTGTTAGCTTTGTACCATGCATTTGCAAGTATATACACGATTAAAAAAAACTTTTCAATTATGAAATCAACCATTTACGGGTGATAGTGAAACATAATAAAATGCGTTTTGAAATTACAAAAATAATTTTAATCCAGTTTTGCACTTATTAAGTACTGCATTTTACAATCCATACCGATTTTAAATGATGTACGTTGCAATATCTACACGTATTAATATTTGATAGCCCACGTACATACATATGTACCAATGCATCTTGTTTGAAGAAAACATGTCATAATGCATTTAAAATAGGTTTCGTCCTACTTATCTTTAGGATAGTTTTGGAATTTCAACAACACCATTATCTGGATTTACACATAAAGTTCAAGTTCTACCATGCCCCTCCAGGAACAAACTTTCAAATCTAAAGTCGGGTACCCACTATCACCAAACAAAAACTAAAAACTCCGAACTTTTCTGGTTTGTAGCAACGAAAAAAATGGCGTAGCAAACTGTTTTTGCCAATTAAACTAAAAAATAAAAAATCAAGTTTGCAAACTAAATTTGGCTTAATGCATTAATTTTTTTATAGAAACTGTTAACTTACGTTGAAAGTTTGGGGTTTGTGGTTTTTAGTTTTTGATTTGGTGGCTAGTGTGTACTCGACTTAATATTATATAGATGATACTGGCTAATATTTTCAAAGCTGCTCCCTCTGGCGGAAACTGCAAACGTTTCTTCACCTGAGGCGAGAAATAACAGCAAAAATATAAACAACGTCGTCACTAGTCACGAGGAAACATCCACGAGCTGCGAAACCTTAAGTTAAAGAAAATTCGTAGATTCCTCAGAATGCATTTTTGTGATTGGAAGATTTTATTTTATGGCCGTCTCTATCATATCCTCGCATTCTTTATTAAATCCAGTCACCATCTGGAAAGGCGACTCGCTCACGCAGAGGGCGAAGCATGAGCTCCCCATGCGAAGAAAAAGCAATATACCGGTAAATACTATAAAAAAACATTATTCAGATTTGGACTTTTTTACTGTATTTCAGAAAAGTGCGTCCAAAAACGAACGTGTTTTCCTGTCCTTCCCGATTTCCAGACACAGACAACATCGGTGGCGATCAATAAATCGTTGGGCAACCAGAGAAGAGCATCGAACCTTTGCTCAAATGCTCAAAGATTTGCAATAATCATAGCCATATATTATTTTCCCTAACTCAATAGGGAATTTCTGAGGTCATTGGGCAATACGGTCGCCTGAATAAATCAGGCAAACAGAACCGCGTTATTATTCAGAATGCAACTTCCACGCAGATACAAGACGGCCCAAGGCACTACAAACTTCCAAAACGGATGAAATCCAAACAGAACATGAGCGGAGAAAAAATAAATAAGAAAAAAAAGTTTCAATTTTTGCTGGGAATGGTGGACTTTTTAATAATCTCGAGTGGTCAAGCCATCCATGAGAAGCATAAAATTAGAATAACTGCCCAAATATGAATTTCATGTCCCAAATGGGAAATGGTACTGAATATATTGCACACGGCAGACGAGCATGAAGAAAATCAAAGTATATCTCGATTACGGGAAAAAAGAAGACGGATTCCCATTTTCCAAGTTTCAATTTCTAGGTTTGCTTTCCTTGAAAAAAGTCGCCCCGATTGATAGACTACCGTCTTGAAAAAAAAAAACCCGTATGGAAGAAATTTTTCATTAAAAATATTTATAGATCACTTCCTAGTGACGTCACGCTGGGTCACCAACGAATCAAAACGTTACAAGTTGGCTTTGCCAGCATATTAAAATCAGCACCCAAAACCGTGGAAACTTCATTTAATGAAATAAAAACTTTGGAATTTATTTGAGTTTTGTGGACTTGCCGACATATCAAACTTTATTAAATGCAATTAAAACTAATTTGCGTGGCTTTTTTTAAAATGCTTAACCAATACGCGTCACTGAAAGACTACGAAGATATGTATTTACTTGTGTAACAAATGGAGTCGTAAATACAAACAAACGTATTTGCATGCAATTCCCTTTCTGAATGTGATTTTTACAGGTTTTTCAGGTTGAGTCCTAAGTCACTCCTCGCATCATTAATCTGCGATATAAATCTTGTTTGCAATAATATAGCAAATAAATCTATTCGAGTTTATTGTTCACTTTAGAGCAAAAAAATAAAAATAAAATAAATTTAAAAAAATAAATAAAAAAATTAAACTGGCATGGTTACATGAAATCGTTTTTAAACACGTCTCAAAACAGGCACAATTGAGTAAAGGATAAATTGAAAAAGTACAATTAAAACAAGAATCAGATATGCAAACAAAAAGAAAAATAAACAAGGAAATAAAGAAAGCGGGAGAATTAAGAATTAGATTAAACGAAATAAAAAATAAAATAAAAACTAGAATCATAGAATAATACTATACTAATAATAATTTTACTCATATAATTGAAAAGGTAAGGAAAGATTACAGAAATAACTTTTAGAGCCAACACTGTTAAAATGATAATTTCAAGTCATCAAAGAATACAATTTTTCACAGATGAGAGTCAAACGTATTAGTCCAAGTAGAAGAGGCAGAAATAAAAGGAAACTGGCAATAAAACTACAGTGAAACCTGTTTAAGAGTGACCACCAAAAAAAGTGTTATGTTGGTCACTGTACGCAGGTGGTCACTTTACAAAGGATGCGTGAATTACATTAAAAGGATGAACATGTACATTGCACTTATACATGTAGACTGTAATGAATGTAGTAAAAAAACACAAAACCAAAAAAAAGTACAGAATCATCATGTCCATGGGTTAAAGAAAGATGTACTGTCACTCATCTGTGACTCATGGTCACTTTATAAGGTACACTGACAATGTAAAAAATGCAAAAAAAGACAACACACACTGGTCACTGTACACACTAGACAGGTGGTCACTGGTCACTATACGGAGAATTTTCATGAAGTAAAGGTACACTAGAAAAACAATACACTAAAAAGTGTTCAACATAAACAGGTGGTCACCATTCAAATGTGGTCACTTTTCCTGGTTTTACTGTAAGTTTGAACATTTCTCCGAAAATGATCGTTTTGTTTTGCTTCCTATAACGAATTTGTCATCGTGCAACAATTATACAATTCGACGACAGAAGCGCCTCTGCTGGCAATTCTTAGTCAAAATATCGATTGCCCATACTAGAGAGGTTATCTTTTAAGGCACCTTCTAAGTGAGCGCTAAGGAGAGTTTAGTTTTTCTTCGTGTCCTTATCTCGGCTTTTCCACAAAGGCACCCCTTAATTAGCTCGTTAAAGCGTTCACTAAATCCACTTTTCCTCCGCTGAAATTAGCAATGACCATGCATGCAGCGCCCCCATATTACATTGTGCAGAAATGATCGACAGGCGCTATTGTTAATCGCTTTATTGTGAACGAACAAACAAATTCATTCTGCGAAGCCAATCGATTTCAAAAACAAAAACACGGAATCCTAAAAAGCGAGGGTGGATGCCTTTTTATAACGAAATTACAGATATAATAAGCGTAAAAGCGTAATTGGAAATATATTTTTTTAAATTGCGTAAAATGGAAATAACGAGTTGACCTCCCCCATGTGCACACGCCCTGAATATTCGTGGCGGTCACCTCCCACGTTGAGCGCATACACCTAGCGCCATCTAAATGTCACTCGTGCAGTCCGAAACACTCGCTTCGAAAAAAGCTATACTTTTACAATTTGGTAATAAGTTAATATTTTGAAATGCATTCATACTTATACAGGGTTGGGCATATGTCTGGGCCTCTCAAATATCTTTACCACATCAGGTGCTAGGTAAAATGTGCTTACTTAAGTGGATAGAATGTGATGTGAGGACTCCAGAAGCCATGTCAAACATAAAACACTAAACCGTAGAGCAAATCCTCGAATTAGAAAGTTGGTCAGGGTTGCATAATTAGTGCAATAATAGTGCTAGTGACATTTATTACTGCTCGCATATCTGACAATGTATCTGGTTTTTGGTTGATGAGTGCATCCTTGCATAGGATCTATGCAAGGCAGAAAAGCTCAATTTAAATCTAATGTTTAGCCTACTAGTAATCATTCCCCATTAAATAAATGAAATCAACTTTGGATTACAAAGGTTGCATTGGACGTCCGAATTGTTGACATTTTTTTTTAAATCAGAACATGACTCGAATGCATTCAATTGTGCAATTGACCAGCCCTCGCATAGATGCTATGCAAGGATGCACACATCAGCCAATTACCAGGTACGTTGTCAGATATGCGAGCAATAATAACTGTCATGAGCACTATTATTGCACTAATTATGCAACTTTGACTAACTTTCTTATTCGAGGATTAGCTTTATCTCCTATGGTTTAGAGTTTCAAATCGCATGCGCCATGAAGCTGACGTGCACTGTAATGTTTGACATGGCTTCTGGAGACGTCGCATCACATCCTATCCACTGATGTAAGCACATTTTACCAAGCGCCTGAGGTGGTAAAGATATTTAAAAGGCAAAGACATATACCCCACCCTGTATAAGTTGCTTTTTTGGTGTGGACAGAATGTTGCAGTAAATGCAGGAACAGAGGCAATTTACTTTGGGAAAGATGTTCCGAAAATAAGTTGCTTCGGCGAGTACAGCCTTTTCAGTAGGTTTGCTTGAGTTCAGTTTTGAGTTTCCATAAATAATTGGCAGCAATAAGCAACAAAAAGTTCCTCTGTGTTTATTCCTGCGTGAATGTACAGCCAGTATAGGCAACGTCAGGTATAATTTCAGTCCGAACCTGACCAACTTCCTGGACGGTTAAGCAACTGCAGGAAGTCATTTTCTGATGGACTACAATGACGCCAGGTGGCGTCGTTCGGAGTCCGACATTGGCGCCATCCAGCGGCGCTATCTATCAACTCGTTCAGAAGTCAAACCCGGAATTTAAAGCCAGAGACGATCGTGGGCGAAAAATAGCCCCAGCTGTCCAAATCATCGCCAAAATCCGAAGCAGTAAAAGATTAAAAACTCGATTTTGTTGGCATCATAAATATTTGATTGACACCGAACGATTTTCCAGATTAAGAAATGGAGTCTGGGCGTAGGAATTGTCATTCAGCGCCATAATCTATAGAGCCAGGTTTTTCTTAATCCGTGCAATAATCCGCGGGGCTGACCGTGTTTATGAGCAATAAAGCTTATTAAAATGAGTTATTTAATTCATGGCGAGATTGCGGGGAGAGAAGGAGAGGAACCATTTTTGACACCTACTTCAATTCTACGGTCTGTCCATTAACCAGCTCGGGCAAAAAGAGTCAACCAATAAAAAAATAATACGCTTATCACATTCGCTATATAACGTAGAAACCTAAGTGCAAAAAAAACAATTTAATCTTAATTGAAGAGGGTGAACACGAGTCGAACCTCGATTGAAAATTAGCCAAAACATGGAAGAGTTATTTCAAAAGTTGTTCGGGACAATTCCTGATTTAATAATGCCAATAAAAAAGATCAAAGAAGAAAATTTAAACCAAATTTTTATCGGTTTCTGATTTTTGCACTAGACCATCTAAAATCCATTAACTAATAAACGAGTACTAAACCATTATACAGTAAAACCTGTTAACAGTGATCACCAAAAAAAATATGCTACGTTGGTCATTGTACACAGATGGTCACTATAAAAAGAATGCCTGAAAGTCTACATGTAGACTGTAATACACGTAGTAAAAAACCTCAAAACCAAAAAAGTACAGAATCATCATGTCCAGTAGTTAAAGCAAAATGTAGCGTGACTCATCTGTTATCTGGTCACATTTTAATGTAGGCCTACATTGGCAATGCAAAAATTGCTAAAAAAAAACACACACACTGGTCACTGGACGCAAAAGACAGATGGAGACTGGTCACAATGAAGAGAATTTTTATGAAGGAAATGTACACTAGAAAAAAACTAAACCCTAAAATGTGGTCAGCATAAACAGGTGGTCACCATTCAAAGGTGGTCACTTTTCCAGGTTTTACTGTATAAAGAATGCCCCAGGTTAATCCGACCTCGGATAATCGGGAGTTATGAGTTATAAGAATTGTTTTATAACCAACATGTGGTTCTTCAGTTTATCATTGCATGCATATACCGAAATTAGGGAGCAAGAAATAATTTTAACAGATTAAGATTGCCGGTCAACGCGTGTTTTTCGTCCCTTTACCAGGTCAACTCAACATTGCGTTGGACCCAATTGCATTCATTATTTGGGCAAAAAAATGAGCTCGAAATAAACGGTACCAGTTTAAATTGTCCCGAAGATGTAACACGCTAAATTTGATACGAAAAATTTTTGGCACGCAAAATTATTTGACTTTAAAAAAAAAAAAATGCTAGTTGCCATTGCCACGCAAGCACACACCCAAAATACACCCTTCCCTTATAACTATTATTCAAGTTGGCAACTTTTAATACGGCTCCAAAATGAATAGAATATAATGGAAAGCCTAAGGAGCATTTGAAGCTTATTCATTATTTCTGAATTAAAAAAGCTCGACGGGGGCATTTCGACTATTATTCTCGCAAAAATTCATACGAGATTTCTTCTCTAAAAATACCAGCGAAAAAACAAACATTTCTTTTGTGTTTAGTTTCTCACACGTTTCACGATCATATGCAGAAAAGCGAGTTGCTTAAAAGCCTATCCTACTTTTAATAACTGAGTATAAAGAATGTAAAGCTTTCATAAATTTCCTACTTTTTCACCCGTCAGCTACATTTACGTTTTAGCGGAAATATTTCTTGAAAAAATTTCAACGTTTTGAATACATGTACAGTACATGTATTCAACCTAGCTTCGTCATAAAGCAAACTGTGCAATGGGTTAAACTATACAGGGTGGAAGAAAAGTCTGTATCTTATCAATTTTGCTTAAAAATAATGGCCAATATCAACATTCTGCTAATAAGAGTGTATACGGTATAGTAATGTGCCCTGGCGCTATCCAATGATGATGTCAAGCGTGACCTTGAGGGTCATCTTCAAGGTCATTTAATTTCTAATGGCGAATTCGACTCACCCAAAAAGTGTACACCCAAGTGCACCAGGTGTAGGCTACAAGGTGAGGCATAA
>JAQGBX010003562.1:0-17078 GCA_034698745.1 Megaphyllum sjaelandicum | reverse complement strand
GGTACCTACATGTACATGTATTTAATTAATTTTCCCAAGGTTGAGGCCTGCGCCAGCCAAAAAACGCACGGTGTGGTCGGCAGCAGCCTCGTTCTTAAAACAGAGTTTTATATAATAGAGGATCGTAAAATCGAGTTTTTACTGTAATGTAAATACACTAAACAAGTCCTTAGATTTCAGAGAAATGTTTAATTCACTGTACTGGTGTAGATAATGAAAATACATTAAACAAGTCCTTAGATATCAGAGAAATGCTCAATTCACTGTACTGATGTAAATAGTGAAAATACACTAAACAAGTTCTTAGATTTCAGAGAAATGTTCAATTCACTGTACAGATGTAAAGTTTGACTTCAGGTGTAAAGACAAAACAGAAATAAAGTTCATCAAAACATTGGACGATATGTGGTGGCCAAATAAAACCGCATCAAAACAACAAGTTAGTTGGGTAAAAAAAATCCAGTTTTCAAACAATTAAGCTGGCAATTATTTCCAATGTTAAAAGTCCATTGCGTTGCGTGACCTGTTATGGGTGTTTCTGGTTGCATCTGGCGCTAAAGGATGCTGTTTATTTTTCGTACGTAGGAATATTTGTTGGTCTGTTTTTCCACTCGACGGTTTTCTTAGCACGTTTTGCGCCGCTCCGTGTCCCAAGTTGCTCGCTTCCTCTGAAAATTCATTTAAATAATGAGTTCCTGTAATGACGTATCGAGGCGTGCTTTCTCCAGATTACTTGCCATTGCTTCTCCACGCAATTAATCCCAAACGTAATCATCGTACTTAACGTCTGTGAGCCGTTTTGCCCGCCGCCCTCCCCGCCATGTACATTTTCCAATAACACAACATTGCCATGAATGGGATTTGAACCCGGCCATTGCATCGCTGGGCTTTTAGCACGGTTTTCCTCCTAAGGCCTAATGGTGGCGCCTTCCCTCTCCTCCAAATTGAAAATGGGCTTTAAGTAAGAAACAATGCTGCGCAAACGAGTGGGTATTCATAAGCTAATTGTAACACCGACATTAGGCAGAGGCATTACATCGGGAAATTAGGTTACAGGTGTAAAAGAAATGGATAATTAGGGAGCTTAAAATTACCCTATGCGAAAAATAATGAACTGCGGAGAGAGCGGAAGCGCTACCTGTGGCGCTTTTGGAGGGAGCGCCGTAGGGACAAAAAGTGTTTGAACATCGAAATGTTTGGTTTGCGTACTTCGAAAAGATTAACTAAAACGCGGGATTGTAATGTGATGGGTACTGTATTTAATCGAAAATACGTAATCATAAAGAAGTTCGTACATGACAAACAAAATTAGTTGTTGCGTCATGTTCACCAGTTTCTTTGGAACTAAAATGAATATTTTGAATAACAGAATCAAGCAAATGTGCATCATGCTGCCATTACGGAAATCAAAAAAAAAATTAAAAAAATAAATACTACTAAAGCCTTTGAAATATAAACAGGCAATGACTCTACATGCTTGTCCACTATAAGCGAGCATGCATCTTAAAATGCTCATGAATTTGTTGTTCGTGATATAAAATGAAACGAAAAATACCGTTAAGGAAAAGGAATCTTCACCCAAATTGGATAATTCATTGTATGTGCATGCATGATTACTGATAGTATAAATTCCTCAAATTTTCGTAGAAATGGCCATATTCTTTAGCCCACCATATCATTGTTATTTCAAACGTATCCATCGCACTTGATCGTGAACTTCAAAAATTCATTTTTATTTTATTAAAGTTTAGAAAATGCTTGTTTCATTACTCTTGACCGTACTATGGCAGTTTCATATGTTTGCGATGTACTGAGAATTTCATCAGATCAAATAATTGTCAAAATTCCTCTTTCTCGGTGATTTGCGACATGTTTTAATCTCGGTGCGACGTTATTAGATTGTGTTATTGTAGTTGGGGTATGTGTTTCAACATGAAGGTGGGAAACTTCAATTGTCCTCTGAAGGTGGGAAACTTCAATTGTCCTCTCTTGGAACTTTGGAATTCCATTCATTGCTCTTTCCTATTTTATCCAAGGTTCATTTATTAAGTAAATATCTCGTTCACGTTTATTGAGATACAGGATGAACAAAACGGAAATTCGCAGAATTGTATGTCGTAAACCGCTTATTCCTTTAGTTTACAAGTACAGTATATACTCGCTTATGACTGGCAAAATACCAACCCTTCTGATTTACAGCAGTTTTCGTAAAATTATGGCAATATTTACTTTGAATATGGAAGAATATATGTTAGTTTTATACAGTATAACCCCTACGTTTTGTAGTAAGCCCATTTTAAATTCGTTGTGGCTTAAAGGATTAATTACACGGAGTGCTTCACGTAATTATGCTCAGAGTAATATAGTTACAGAGTTACAGAACGACACAATAAGTATTCGACACGGCCCCCTCAAAGGGAGGCCTGACAGGGCACTAACCTGGGGGTCCGGGAAAAGAGGGGGGGCCTGCGTGCATGACAGGTCCATATAGGTTTTTTTTTAATTTAAATTAAAGTAACTTCAAAGAGCATCCTAACTATAGCGGTAGGCAAGTGAACCCGCCAAATTTCCTGACCAAGGAGCCCGGCCTGGGGAACGGTCACGTATGAAAAACTTTACTGAATTATACATGTACCTAAAATTGGCCGTGTTTCATCTGCACATATATGCAGTACTATGCAGTTAGGCTATCCATATGTGACATGCCAACATTGGCTGCGTTCATGTTGAGCTTGTTTCCAGTCGCTTGAAACTGGTGTCGCTTAGTGGTATTGCAAACGCTTACCACTAAGCGACACTGGTTTCAAGCGACTGGAAACAAGCTCAACGTGAACGCAGCCATATACAGTACTTCAAATGTACGTAACGTATAGAATTGATGAGGTCAATTTTTTGATTTGCAGATGTTCCACCAGGGGATACCGCGCAATGAATTCCGGATGCATTCCTTTAGTACGGCAACTTCCGGTTAGTGACAATGACGGACAGAAGATTTGCAGGTGACTGGGGTAAGCAAAACCTTCGTTTCTTCCAGAATCTTTTTCGCGAGGTACATCAGTGTTTACTCGTATGAAATTCGCGCTCCTATCGCCGATTAAATATTCTTGCTGACTGAGTATACTGCCGAGTCATAAATCCCATCCAAGATTTCGTTTTGATATGCTTTTAACGAGAAAAATGCAAACGTGAAATGCTTTTCCCATTTGACAAATATTTCATGGACCAGGCGAGTGTGTGAGTGGTGCGCGGCAATCGTTTCCTGAGGTCGCGGGGGTAGCTTACTGCATTCATCCATTTAAAAGCAATCCAGTTATGTATGGGAGCGCCGTTAGGGCCGCCCTGCAACACGTGCAGACTGTGATTAAAATTCTGCACGTAGACAAAATGCAATCTCCAGAAATGTTTCCCCAGCATAAATCAGCCTCCGTTATGCCATAATGTGATTATAATGTGCCTCTGGCCTTCATCCGACGAGGAAATATAGGGAAAAACAATTGAATAAAGGCTCGATTAATCTAATTAACAACTTTTACAATTAGGCTCGCACAGCTCATTAGGCAGGCAGGCTGCACCATTTGGTGCTTCCCATCTGCAGGAGCGTATTTCAGTTAACAGATTAGTTTTAGAAAGCCCTTTTCTACTTTATTTTCTAAAGAGCACTCGAATCGCTCTCGCGTATACACCGTGCTTCAACCCCCTTCCCTATGTTGGGCTTCCCTGGAGTCAATGCCGAAATCAAAGGATGAAACGGATCTGTCCATTCCAGAACTTAGCGGCTGTCCGTAATCGACTAATCTGCTAATGCCGAAATTCTGAAATATTGAAATGATCAAAAAATTACACGTGCCAGAGCTGGGAAGAATGGGATGGTATAAAAATAGTAACGACCAACGGTTGTCACAAGTAAAGAATTAAGAGAGATTTTCGTCGTCAGTTCCTCTTCTATTCACTAATTCGCCCAGGCATTAATCACCGATTACAATAATTGGATTCTGATGCAAACCGCCGTACGAAAATTACCCATTGGAAATTCATGTGCTGCATATATGTATTTAGCAGAATTATGCATAAATGACGGCTTTCAGATATTAATGAAATTTAAGATAGTAAAAATATTTACTGCATAATTCTCATACATTTATTTACAGGAAGGTAATTCTGCTGAAAATTTGTTACTGCAGAAGTAAAAAATTAATAGAAGTATTCGTGTTGCACAAATTCTTTAAAGTTCTTCCATTTCCTTGAGGGATTTTCAATTAATTATATTTACCATAATTTATTTTTATTGTGTTATTATGGTCTATTACCTAGACTTTTGACAATTCTAAAGTCGTTTTCATAATGTAAGCTAGATGGCGCTGTATTAGTTTTCTTTTTTTTTAATTTTTGAATTGAATAATATTGGGATGCAAAAGATGTTTCAATGATGAGCGCTGATATGATTGCTGGAATTTTCGCGATCTTGACACAGCATTACGAAAGTCGTGTATGAATAAGTTTTTAAAGAAAAGTTGTGATTGGAGGAGTTCAGACAAATGTTTGAAACTGAAGGAAGTTGTCCATTTCTTATACTATACATGTATATCTTCAGAATTTAGTTCATTTCCGCGCGGAACCCCACACTTGCAGTCTAATTGCATTTCGATGTCTCCCACTCTAAACAATTACGCCACAATCGGCATATTAAATTCGCATTAGGTAATGCATATTACGACATCTTTAGACTGGGCCTACTGTTTATTCTGCTTTCTATAATGGCCATTAATGAAAGTGCAGATATGCTGCGGTTCGTATGATGCATATGATGCAATTCGTAATTTTTTTAGGATTGCATCCATCGATACGATAACTTGTCCATCTGTTCAACATATAGGACAGTTGATGAAATATCAGATGTTGCCAAAATGGACCCTAAAATTAGATTAACAATGAAATTAGACTGCCGCTGATATAATTCAATTAGATACGCATGTAGGTGCAGGGTGTTTGAAAAACAATACATTATCCATAGTTTTTTTATTGCATGAAGGCTATGAAAATTTCATCAATTTCACTAGTTTCAAAGTCAATATGATTTGATTTGATTCAAGATCAGACATGATAGAAATAGAATCATCGATTTACAGTATACTGCATGTGTGACTTTCATGTATTTTCCCAGGTAAATATACTGTAAATTATACATTTGGATTTATGAGTTTTGCAATATTCCTAATATCATATTTATAATTCAAATTAGCTCCAAGTTATTGTGGCTTGAAAAATATTCTCAATTCAATTGAAAAATGTCAATTTCAGGTGATAGATTGAGTTTCTGAAATACCCTTGTAAGCAACTTGCCACTATATTATTCGAAGATAATGTTTTTGAGAATCCTAAATTATTTGCTTATTTAAATCTTAATTAAGAAAGTATTTTGAATATCTTTTCTCCGGCTCGGTATAACACAGGATTTAGCTCCATTTGCAAAATTGCTTCTTCCAAGTAAATAATCGATATGCCAACTTATTCCGAAATAATTATGACGGAAGGTTGTTGGTCTACGCTCAGAAACATCAAAAGAAATAAAATGCACCGTATACATAGCATCTCGAATTTCGCTTTTTGAAAACTATGAGATGTTTCTTCCTTGCCCTGTCAATATTTCTTCTCATGGTAGTGTAGTGTGTTGCCTACCTTAAATAATACTCAGCCGTTACCCTTATTTGACTAGCCTTTCGGAAATGCACTAAACTTTGAAAGACTTAAGGCTGAGGGGAGCAAAATGAAAATGAAGACTGATAGCCGGAACAACAAAATATACATGACAGTAATTCAATTTGAAATGCGATTTCAGCCAAATTTCTCGTAACCTCTGTTGCGAACGCAGATTTCGTTTTTTGACATCCATCATGCCAGGCTTGTTTAGTGTTGCCATGCATAAGCCTGCATTTTTGATCAAATATTTAAAAATAGATGCTTATTAATTTTTACTTTTCATTTTACCCATATCTTTTGTCGAAAATGATACTTTGCCCCATCCTCTTCAAGGTATCGTTGGCAAGATGTTGTGTTACATTAGTATACTGTACTGTGGTATGAGCATCGAATCGATAAATCCTTTCATTAAAAAATCTATTTTAATCAATGTCAATTTTGTTTAAATTTTAACAACGTAAATGTAGATATTTCATATCATGATTATTTTATTAAAGAAAAACAATACATGTTCATGTATTAACTTTGAAATTGATATACTTTAACATACAGTACGTGTATTTGAATGTTTGAACATTTTATAAAAGGCTGCAGACTTCTTTAGCAGCAAAAAATGAAACAGAAAAACGTTACCTTAAACCTGACTACATCTTTGCAAAATTGTAACAACATACACAGACAACAACAGATTTAATTTTAAAAATGCTGAATTTGACATCAATCGTAAGAAATAATATTGTGGATGCGGCTGTACTTCATATAATAATTTGAGTAAACGCAATGTAAATTACACGTCAAAAAGGTAATTTTACAAACTCAAAAATTACCAAACGTATCAGTATAATCATTTAATTTAAAAATAGCTTCTCGTCTCTTGAAATATATTGTTTGGGTACCTACGTGTTATGCGAGACTAGTTTCAGCGCCACCATGCGGAGACAATGATAGTTGTTTTGAGAATGAAAATTGGAATTTAATCATGTGAACTATAAGAATACAACAGCAATGCAACATTCGAATGTTTGCATTCCATTACGGTACTTCTCATTGTCAACGCATGGTGGTGCTGAAACTAGTCTCGCATAACACGTAATTACCGTTTGTACTCCTAACAAGAAATTGAAGTATGGCACATCCTGTAGAAAATATATTTTTTAAAAGTTCGTTTCTTGACTAAAAAAGCTCGTTTTACCTTTCATTTCCCCCATTCTCCATAACCTTCCTCCATGGCAGCCATCGTCTTAATTGAGCTATATGTAAGCTGAGAGATTTCAGCTAAAATAATCTAACTTAATTCTTGCCTAGATGGCAATGAGCAATGGATGAGTGCGCGCACTCCTTTTGGTTCCGCCAGCCTTGTCCTCCCCTTAGTCCAGGTTTTTCTTGCAGGGTTGCTTTAATGGCTGCCTGAAATTGGTGTGGGGGAGGATGCGCCAGGGATGGGCTGTTTTGATAGAAATTGATGCTTCCCTTAATTAAAGCCCAATTTCAATGCGAATTAATAACTGCATCTCAGCCTTAATGAGCTTCCCTTGGTTTTCACGCCTGGGTAATGGAAATAAATGTCTGTCTGGGTAAACCACAATAGCAGGGTCACATCGAGGGATGATTGTATGGATCCGGTGAGAATAGGATAGTGAACAAAGGTGCCAGGTTCAAAGGTGCCAAAATTCACCATAACACGCATACAATTGCATAAACCATTAAAATAAATAAATTATTTATCTATGCAAATCGTCAGGAATAGCATTGTATTTCAGAAGTCAATCAGTATAGGGGTACTCGAACAGAAGCTGGATGACGAATCGTACTTTGGCAGTCTTGCAGTCGCGTGTACAAAAAGAATACATTGATTGTTTTAAACAGCTATAACCTTGAGTGAATACCAATCGATTTCACACGATTCATAAAGCTTCTGTCTGAGTACCCCTAATGATTGTGAACGTTTTAAGGGCCAAGTATTTCGAAGCGTCTATATGAAATACCTCTAGTATTTCTTTAGAATTGCAAAAGCCTACCATAAACTTTCATCTAACCCCCCAATGATAATGAGCAATTGTTTGATACAATATATATACTTTTCCTAATGTTTTATTTTTTTATTTCTCATTGTACAAAAAGAAAACATTAATTGGTTTAAACAGGTACGTGCATAAGCTTGAGTGCATAACCAGTCGCGATTACGCACGAATATAAAGCATCTGAGTTCCCCTAATGATTGTTTACGTTTGAAGTGTCAACATTAGCCATGTACAGAACTCTATGAAATAAGAAGTGAGAGGCCATTTCGAAAATTCTGATTCAATTTGTTGATTTCGTTTATGATCACAGCATGCAGTGCATTACGTAACAGAATAGATAATTACGGTAATTGTCGAGATTATAAGTGATTTTGGGATAAATAAGGCATTATGCCCCCCAATGTAATTGTGGAAGGCATATCTGGGCTGGAATCACGGCATAATCTCTACATTTGCTATGGAACTTGCCACAGAAAGCACGGCGAGGCACGACTGAAGCAAAACGGAAGCTAATAAAGTGGGTTTATGGTCTTCCTTTATTATTTGTTTATGTTTGTTTTATTACACTCGTGTGGGTAAGCCCGTACTCTGAAGTCATTCATTGCATTGCTCCGCGTGGACTCAGTTATTTGGTCATTTCATCTGCGGTATTCATTCTACTGCATCATAATACCATGCAAATAGCATCATCCAACCAAATGTTTCTAAAAAAAATGCTGAGAAGCACTTTTGTAAAGCTCGTTGAATTTTACGAAAATCGTTTTATAGTAAATGATATTTTAAATGCCCCGTGAAGCCTGAAACATAAAACTACCAAATGAAAAACAATTCTACTTCATTTTGTTGTAAAAACTGTAAAATTAGAACATTTTATTTCGCATAATGCAATTAAACATTGAAATTTGTCAACAAATTACCTTTAAATAACTTTGCCCATTTATGTCATCAATGTTTGCCCATTTCCTATAGACGACACTGAGCTTTGTTCTGCATATTCTATTGGTTGTAAATTATGATTGGATACGTTGATGTCAGATATCGTAAAAACAAGGGCATTGGTTTTCATCTGGAAATCGATGGGAAAGTTGAAGGGGATGAATATTGGCTCCAATCATCATAAGCTCCTTAGCCTCAAGTCGTGTCCATTTGTTTCTTCAAAATAAATGGCCGCCAATGGCTGACTGGTCTTATACATTGACTAAGATTGAATTTCTCAGTCACAGAATGAATACCGAACCGTTGGTTTGAAGTCAACTTCTACAGTTGCACTAATCTACTTGCAATCCCCAATTAGCTGAAGAAATGAGAATAAATCAGAAGAACGAAAGGCATTTGTCAGTTGTGGAGGCCGGAAAATCCATACTTATTGAATGCAAAACTTCAAAATATGGTATTCTATAGGCATTCGCCATTGTAAGAATGGCGATTATTGAATTATTGTAGAATTATTGTAGAATTACTTATTGTAGAATTTTAGTAGCAAAGAAATATAGCAATGGAATAACATGATTTAACAATTTAAATTTTATTTTAATAATATTCAATTTTGTTTGGGTTTTCGAATATGTTTTATTTGCAACTCGACAAGAAATGGCCTTATGATTAACTGGTAAAACATTTATTTGCAAATCGACAAGAAATGGCCTCATGATTAACTGGTAAAACATTTTCAGCATTTTCCAAATACAAAAAAAAAATGTTCATGCTAATTTTGTAAAACTTTTAAAATTCTTCTTTATTGATTTTGACAATTATTATAAATTGTCATTATTTCGATATTGCCCTGTATAGATTTGACAATATTGTACATTATCATTGGTGAGGGAAATTTGTTTAAAAAACCTGGAAAATTCAGGAAAGTTAAACATGAAATTTCTGATAGGTGAATTAAATGGCAATTCCCCCTCGGGCGTGATCCTTGGACATCCACTTTCCTCAGTGATCAATGTTAGTTTCTACGCTTTCTTATTACTAAGTTCAGTGGGAGCAATCTGCCATTTCTCTTTTTATTTAAAAACCGAGGCAATAAAATGGTGTTGAATAGAGTGTTGCCTTTTTGAAGCAACCCTCATGTTTTCGTCCTTTTATAGCCTGGGTAGATATTGATACAGATATTTATGAAATGGGGAAAAGGCTCTTGGACGGATGATGAATGTCCAGTCGGGGCAAATGTCAGCTCGGGGTCTTTACTTGAAGTTCACAAATATGATAGAAAAATTGTGCGGAACTGAACGGCTTTTTTTTCCGTCGTTTTCCTGCAGCATGACCATCTCCAATTCAATCGCCATGACAGCTCCTCCGACGCTTTTGGAGGCGACTGCGTGACCTCACTTACATTGTCATTGCTCAAAAATGGTTGGCCTTTCGCTGACCATTGCGATCGATTTTCACAATGGTTGTCACTCATATTGAAAATGCGTCTATTTTTAATGCCCTGCCACGAGTTGACCACAACGCTCTATCCACTGCCTTAGGAAAGTCCATCACAGCGTCCACTATTCGATGAAATATTAATCGGAATGATGGTGAAACGAGTTGGAGCCAAAGATGGTTCCCATTTGCTGATGATGAGCATCGTTTTATCAGCACAAAGTGACAGTGCCAAAAACACCTTGTAGCACGTTCGTTACTTAATTGGCATCCAAAATGTGGAATTGTAAGTCCATAAGTACAGTGGAACCCGCATAAGTATAAACCCGATAAGTGAAAAAACCTGATAAATGCAAATCATTTCGAAGCACCGAACTTTTTGAATACGTTTTCTATGTTATATAAAACCCGATAAGTGAAAACCTCCTAAATGAAAAAAACGGCTATTTGGCAATTATTTGCAAGCACCGTGTGCAGCTTCTGTGTGTTTTTAAGACCGGATAAGTGGTAATCATGCCTCGCAGTCTATAATGAATCTTTGGCAGAAGTCAGTACGGCGCATTTACTTACAGTAGGATAGGGAAAATTCCCACTTTTCAGTATATAAAAATATTTGTCAACAGTGAGCGCGGTTAAGTGTACATGTGCATGAATTGAAGAAAATCGAGCCTTTCATTCTACACTTTTAAACGGAGGTACTGTACAGTACCATATTAATCATTGTACAGTAAGTAGGTTACATTGATCAGTGTTATGTTTATCAATAACTTGTTGAAAATTGTAAGCATTCTAGCATAATCTTAAGACATGTACACCTTTATGGATTCTTTAGGTTATTTATCGAGCTGAAGTGTGACTGAATACAGTATTCAACATGTGTGAAATGGAGATAAACAGTACATGTAGGCCTACTGTATTATGTCAGAACCAAAAAGTATGCTTACATCTCTGTAAGCATACTGGACATATAAAAAAAAGATCGAAATTCTTGACACCCTGAAATCGAAATTGATGTTCTTGCTGATCAACTTGTACATTTTATTGTTTCTCCTCATCTAATGCTAGATGAGACTGCTAGAATGCTAGATCTACACTGTATTTGACTAATCTGGGCAAAAACTGTTCTAATTTAAGCGCATCATGCAAACCCCGATAAGTCAAAAAATAAGTGGACACAAATTTCGATGCACCGTAATTTCCACTTATCAGGGTTTGACTGGATACGATTGTTAAGGTGGTGAGAATTGTTCCGAAATATGTAATCGATCTTAAGTACGTTTACCAAAGATAGCTCTAAATATTATTTGATCAATTTGTCAGCTGATCTTCAATATTTTAAATAACGTTACAATGCTTTTAATAAATGCACGCAGAAGAAAATATAAGTTCCAAGAATATTAAAGCTTAAGGTAACGGTTTATAGTTTAATGAACTTGGATAGTTTTGCTTTTAATTAAAAATTATCCAGGAACTAAAAATTTTAGTTATGAGTAAGTAGGTTCCGAGCTTCGATACTTCTTATCTGATCGTCTGGCTTTCTAAAATATAGGATATATATTTGAAAGGATTAGTGACCAGACATCATAATTTATCCGAAAACCACTCTTTGTAATAACTTTCAACAAGCAGCCGTCCCGTATTCCATTAGCAAGAATTTAATTGGTATTTGTGGGCACAGCGCTAATTTATGTTAAAAATTACTTTGTCTGGATGCAATTTTCATGTAGGTCCGTAGCCACGAAAGCCTCAGGGCCTGTAGATGGAAGTTAAAACCGAAGTGTGGCATAAATGGACTCAAAATCAATCTTAAAGCGGACAATCCTGGCTATTCTCTACCATGACGCGAAAATACATGTGCTTGATATTGCTATAAATGTATTTAATCACAAATACATTTGTCATCCAATTTTGAGTGATGTTACTCAGATGTTTAATACTTAGATAAGTATTTATTCTTTGAAAAATATTTCAATTAGCTCAGCTTAAGTATGTTAAGTTGTTAACACCTCAACAGACCGTTTTTTTAATATGACAGCTTTTATGCTGTACCTACAGCTGGCCCCAGGGCGGGATCTCTAGCGATCCCCCTGCACAGAATCTTTTGGCAGGCCCCCAGGCTAGGATCTTTGACGGGCATCCCTGTCTTTACCTACTGCTAAGGTTGTTGATGCTCTACTGAATTTAGTATAAAATAAGTCAGTTTATATTCTTGTTTTTATTAAAAAAAACCCTACATGGACCCGCCACGCCGGGCCCCCTCATCCCGGGACCCTAGACTAGTGCCCTGCCAGCACCCTCTTGTGAGGGAGCATGACCAACAGTATGTGTCCATGATGCAAGTTCAGTAAAACCGGTTAACAGTGAACAACAAAATAAATGCTTTGTTGGTCACTGTACACAGGTGGTCACTATATAAAGAATGGTTGAATTAAATTAAAATATTGTACATGAACATTGAACTTATATACATGTAGTAAAAAACCACAAAATCAAAAAGTACAGAATCATCATGTCCATGTGCATTACATACAGTATATTTATTGCCTTATTACACATTGTTTTACATGCTTTTTGATTTTTATGATTATGTTCTCTGTGTTAATTTTTTTCGATCTGAATAACATGATTCATAATTTCTGTTCAATTTGATCCAGCATATTTTTTTAACCCGCTGCACATTTCCAAAACATCCAATTCTGAAATCATCTCAGTATCCATTTCTTCTTCACAATTATCACTTTCACCATCAGAAATTCCAAAAGTATCATCTTCCTTTTTAATTCCATCAATAATCTCTTTTTGAAGCTCTTCAGGAGTAGCAATGCTGTAAAGTTATATGTCACTATCTACATCATGTAAGGTCGACTCATCTGTTAACTGGTCACTTTTTAAGATACATTGACAATGTAAAAATTGCAAAAAAAAAAGACAACACACACTGGTCACTGTACACAATAGACAAGTGGTCACTATACAGAAAACTTTTATGAGGAGGAAATTTACACTTGAAAAACCAATACACTAAAAAGTGGTCAACATAAACAAGTGGACACCATGCAAAGATGGTCACTTTTCCAGGTTTTATTGTAATTAAGTACGAATCTGCGACGTATCTGCACGTATCTGTGAGTTTGGACGATAAAGGTCGTGATAGTCTCTCCCAAAAACTAAACAGTGCACATAGCCTTTTCCAATAGGGCGCCATCTATGGTCGCTGAAGGCATCGTGCACCGTCGCTGGTTTTCGCGACAGAACATACGACTTTAACTGCCTCTCGTGTGTTATATGATCGCATAAAAGCAAATCCCAACCAACTCGACTTTATCTGATGTAATAAACAAAGCACATATGAGGTGGCGTTGAATTCCCTGGGAATCCATAGTTCATTTTCTGCTTGATTTTATCCCGGGGTTTTTCAAAAGATGCCGTCGCGAAATGAGCAGTTAACTTTCTAAGGAGCATAAGCATATACGAGCGAGGCCTAAGCTATTTGGCGACACCTAAAAGCTATCTGGCAAATTTCGTTTTTCTGCTCCTAAACAGTTGCCTAACCTCGATTGCAATGATACGTTGCTCGTGCAACTGAGGATCCCCGTCTAATAAATCAAATGTGAACTCATTCCCCATTACGAACGTAAAAACGTAAATTTATCATCGCCGAGATATGTTTATATGTATTGCATCGGCTCTGAAATTTCATTCCCCGTGCACCCTGAATTCCCTTCCAACATTTCCCAATTTCGAATAACAAACATGCTGCGTTATATTGCAAGCCTAACCATTGCAGGAAACGTACCGAGAACTTTAGGAAGCTTATGAACCTATGAAGCTATTGGCCCATGTATACACACAGTCAGACTTTTGAAATTAATTTCGTGCGTCACTTTTCATTTGACTTAAAATGCCAATTATGGCATGACGTCGTCCAAGTTGATTACTCGCCCCCTACGACTTAGGAGGAAACAAAAGTTGCACATTCCACTATTCATTATGGTGCATTATTTAGATGAAAGCAATCTTTCCTGGATAATCTACTGTGACTGTCGATGCAGGGTGAGCTCTGGAAAGTGTTCTCTGCGCATATGCATCTTGAATGAAGCGTTCGGAGATTTAAGATGCAGTTTTCCAAAACCTATATCCTCCAGGAGGATTAGGATTGGCACATTTAGAAACGAAGTTAAATTTTATTATCACGCCGTTCAAAAATTGTCCTGATTAAATTGCGAGACGTTTCCCATGAAAATGTAGTTGGAATTTATTTCATGCCTTGTTAAATACATGTAATATTGCATTGGAAATTATTTCGAACAACATGATAACATCTGTTTTGAATTGAAGTTGTTAGTCAACATCACTGGCTATCTCGCGAAATATATACAGTTGTACACTTACATAAATATTCTCAAAATGTAAGTAAAGTAGGCCTACTGTACTGAATTCTTACTTAAAGAGTTGATATCGACTCAATGATGGATGAACAGAATACATTAACACGTAAATAAAATGTTATTACATAATACATAAGTCAATGTAATTTAATTGAACTTTATTTTTATTTAAATTTATTTTTATTTACTTTTTCCAATTAGTAGCTTTTTATATAATTTCGTATAACTTGCATGTATTTTCATTAAGAGAATGCGGGTTTGGCTTTTGTTCCTATATGCGCAAGTATTTTTTCATAATATGCAGAAATTACTTTAACATTATCTTCTATTAATCGCAATTTTGAAGGGTCATGCTTTTAAGTGATGATTATAGGATTTCTGGGATTCAATCTTGTATCGTCCATTGATACAAGCTCGTTGTATACACAGTATGTAAGTAATAGAAATTGTAAATCAGACTGTTGTATATGTAGGAGTTAAGCATGTACAAGCTCTAGTTTTTGATTCCAAATTGTTTATTAATTACCATTAGTTTATGGTAGAAAATAGTTTCATTTAGTAACACAAAAATTTAGTAATTCTATAGTTGAAACATAATTTCCATTAATATGTTGGTAGTTAAACGTACTCGTATTAAACTTGAATGCACAGTATACATGTACATGTACGTATACAGCATGATCGTAACTTTGAAACGTTTTAAAAACAGGTTCCGATTCACGAAATTCGTTACAATTTCAAATATTTTATTAGACATGACCTTTCTTTAAAAGTGCAGCATGCATGGTTAAACAAACATTTTTTTTTCTTTTAAAATATTTCATTTATTGAAGATTTCCTGTACTTTCCACGACTTTTAGTTTTCCTGTGGCATTATGGTGGTAAATCTTTTCCCACCTCTTCAACAATGGCGACAAAAGAAAGTGCCAAAACGATGGCATTTTGTTTTTTCGCATTAAAATGATTGAAATGTTGGAATTTCAGTGAAAAGATTTTTTGACCAAACGTTGAATTTTTTTTTCGCGTTTGCTCTTTACTCTTTCATTCCTAAATTGGATATATCGTCAACTTTTTTTTTTTCGCTTACATCAAGTTTTTTAGCATTTTCTTACATATCCCGGACACGGCCAATAATTCCCCCGCTGCGCTGGATTAGGTACGGTGAGGACCACACACAGTCTGCCCCAAAATCTAGCAAGTCATGGGGGGAGAGTGCAGGAAAAGTTCGGGCAGAAAATCAGAAGTAAATTCACAGACACACGACTCAACCTTTTCAACATACAACCCGTCTCAATACCGTGCTTTTTTGCGTTATTTTATTGTGTTTTTTCATTTTTTTGTGGCAAAAAAAAAATTACGTATTCCATTTTCTCTCCCCCAAAATTAAACATCTTCGTGTTGAACAGTCGTTGAATGTTTTCAGTTCATGGAACTGAAAACAGGGTATTTAGCCCCACTCGCTGAGATGGCAGCCGTTTATTCAACTGCTGATGTTAGATGATTTACATCATTCGAATTTTTTAAGTTTTTAACAGCAAAACCTTATTTTCACGACAATAACTTGTTTTGTTGTCCCATGCGCACATATTTTAATTATTAAAAACTTTGCAATATTCCTTAATTAGGAAATATGAAAAAACAATAACGAAATACAACTGCTTAACAATAAAAACGAATCAATTTGAAATATATTTAATTACGAATTTCGCGAATCGGAACCTGTGTTTAAAACGTTAGAAAGTTACGTTCATGCTGTACATTCAAGTTTAATACGAGTACTTTTTTACGTTTAAATGAAACTTGTATCATATGCAAATTAATAAATAATTTGGGATCAAAAACTATAGCATGCATAACTCCTACATGCACAATATTTATTACGAACAAACTGTATTTTTTTGAAGTACAATGGTTTTGAAGCAAAACCTTATTTTCGCAACTTTAACTTGTTTTGTTATCCCTTGCGCTAATGATTTTAATTATTAAAAACTTTTTAATATTCATTAATTAGAAAATACGACAAAAACAAAAAATATAACTGCTTAACAATAAAAAATTAATCGTGAAATTACTGTATTCCTTTTTTATTGTTAAGCGTAAACTTTCTATAAACTAGTTCAGCTAAAAATTCTTCAAAGCTAAATTCTTCTGCTAAAAAACTTTCCAAGTGTATTGTCATTTTACAACACATGAATAATACATAATATTTAATTATACAAATGTACCCCAGGATTATTACATTTAAAATAATTCGCTCAAAATACTAGCGCATACAGTCACTTAAATTATTTTGACATATGTATGGGTTTTGTAGTAATTTGGTGTCAAATTTAGCTGATAAGCTAAAGGTGTTTTCTGATAGTTTAAGTAAAATACGTGTACTTTGTAATATAACTTGTATATAGGGTAGCTAGATCATCAGTTTTTTAATATCCTGTACATTGATAATTAGAATTAGTTTTATATCCCAAGTTTCAAAGAAATTAATTAAGTGATCATACGCTTAATTAATAAATAATGACATATACCGTACAGTGCCTAATAGAACACCCCCCAAATAGTGCTCCCATGGTGTACTATTTGGCCTTCAGTGCCAAATAGT
>JAQGBX010003561.1:0-17083 GCA_034698745.1 Megaphyllum sjaelandicum | reverse complement strand
TGTATGATGATCCCCCCTGCCACATGGTACTATGTACTGACTGCAGGGTAATGAATAGAATAGAATAGAATAGAAAACTTTCCCGCTTTTTTTTTTTTTTTTTTTTTTTTAATACAACTTTTCAAAAATTATGAAAATTTTTGCACGCTAATTTCGTAATATTTTTCTTCGTCAATTTTGAAAATGTTTCAAGTCTCGGAAACATTTGGATTATTCCTCCATCCCATTGTCCTCATTTTGCTGTTTTTTTACACAAAATTTCACCAAAGTGGTCATGTAACGCGTCTCGATGTATTTTTTTTTAAGAGAAGGGATTGTATTTTCAACCAACCCCCTTTAAATTGAAAACCAAA
Organism: Megaphyllum sjaelandicum; assembly: GCA_034698745.1. Lineage (NCBI taxonomy): Eukaryota > Metazoa > Arthropoda > Diplopoda > Julida > Julidae > Megaphyllum > Megaphyllum sjaelandicum. The sequence goes on along the minus strand of JAQGBX010003561.1, from coordinate 16,730 downwards.
CCCGGCTGACCGTAAAGATACCTTTTGTTCTCGCACAAAATGGTGGGACCCCTCTTCGGTGACGGATCATTGCATCCGTTGTTATGTTTGCCAAAAATGAGTTGTGTCCGAAGCGAATGACCGCCGCCTAGCGCACGTTTATCACCCAAATCCAATAACCTCTACTAACCGTTGCCATTGGCCGTTGTTGCTCTGGGATGGCCCGAAGCGCGTAGCGGGGTTTAGGGACTAATCCCCCTCACTAATCTTCCGGAAGCCTAGTAACGCACGACGATAGTCCAGAAATGCGCTTAGCCGTAGAGCAGCCTAACCCGTTAACCGGCTCTGGGGGCCTTCGAACAGGGCTGCCTCTCGTCCATGAAGATTCGGCCGAAGAAGTCGTGGAAGGAACCCGGTCTGGGGCACTGATGAGTGCATTTCGTAGAGATGCGAGACTGTCTCGGAGGTACAACATGTTCTCGGAAAGTGTCGAAGAGCTGAAAATGTGGACATGGAGGAAGCTTCGATGCTCTGGGATTCGGGAAGTTGAACCAGGTTGTGAAGTACTGGAGCGGAGATTTTAGATGCGAAAGTATCGGATGTTTAGGAACGTTTTCTATGCAAGAACAAGGTTCCTTCAGATATGAAAAAGGCAGGGAACTTGAAAATGTCTGGAAAAACCAGGGAAGAATTACTTATTTTGAAAAAAACATGAATTTTCAACGTATACATGTCGTCACAATCCAAAAAATGTTTTAATATTTGGAAATTTTTCCAGTGCATGTACAAATTTTAAAAATTGTCAACAATTTTCCATGACAAATTTGAAAAATTCTCCATGTTTTCTGAGAGTATGAATTGTAAAAATTGTCAACCCTTTTCCAAGTACAAATTTCCATATTTTCTGAATATAAAATTGTAATTTTACCATTCGTGTCGATGCTAATCATGTAAAATGTTCAGCAGTTTCTGAGGCCCGATTTGTATAATTTTCATTCTTTTCCAAAGACAAACTTGCAAAATTTTCCACGGTTGCTGAGTACAAATTTGAAAATTTTTCAACAGCTTTCGAGGACATCTTTTGATAAATTCTAAGAAAAGTCCCTTTTTGGAGTTCCTACTTTGGGTTTGAGAATTTCTGGAGAATGGTGCATCAATCGATGCTTAGAAAACTTGACACGAAAACTGTTCACTTGTAAAAATATTTTCTTGAAATTTCTCTCGAATTTACGATGAATTCTTCCTGATTTGGGGGGCTCCGTCCACACTCGTCTTCGGCATGGCTCGTTCCTCTCCGAGAACATTTTGCAGAATTGAGGAAGATGATTGAAAACTCGGAGTTATCTCGAAATGGGGGTTTCGGATACCTCGCGTGTATCCTCAAAAGATGCTGGAATTGTGGTTTGCGATGTAAGACTCCGGGTAAATTTCATGATTTTCAAAAACTGAGCATCGTAGCGCGTAATTGCCGGCCATGCAATGACCTTCAGGGATTGATGATCCATGGGATGATCTACGGACAATTCTGGGGGGATGGACATTTCCAAAAAAGCCCTTCGGTTTTGCTAGAATTTTAGGGCTTGATAGAATTTCCAATTGGGACACCCCCCCTCCCCTCAAAATGCCCTAAAAATTTGCAAATTCCTGAACGTTTCCCGGATACATGTTTCAGAACGGTGGCAGCCCTGTTGGAAGAAGGCCATCTTCCAGTATTGCAATATGATTTTGTTAATTTGTTTGAATAGGTGCTACAGCCAGGTTAACATTTTGAGTTACCAAGGATTCAGCGTAAATAGATTCAAGCGGACATTTACTTTTTTCTCAGTTTTTTCGTTTTTTCGTTTTTTGTTTTTGAAAAAAATTTAAAAAACTTTTGTTACGAGAGGGGCAAAGACGTGGCTGTCGTTTCGATTTGGCCGCCGCCAATCACCGCTCTATCAATCAATTTTTTTCGTTCGAAATTGTCGATAGAGACTCGAGTAGGCCTGCGTTGTTACCATTACCAGAACTAGTCACGAATCTATTGTAGGCCTACCTATTCGCGTTTGCTTTCCAATGAAGAACCTTACCAGTAAGTTCTCATTCCTATGACGCCTTTTCACCCCTGCTCTACCCTCCTTGATTTTCAGGGTTCCCACTCGCCTGGAATGCCAGGGAATGATCCCCGCCCGTAAGAAATTCATGTCCCTTTAAGCGCATTCTCGCACTTGTCATTCAAAGATCTGAAGTTTCCATCAAAGATCAAAAATTCCCATTATCTCCCTTATCCGTGAGGCGCAAAATAATTTTTGGAAATTATTGATGGAAAAAGTCATAATCCAACACACTTAGCTAACTCGCCGGACAATCGTAGGAAAGGTAGTTTTTAAATTTGGTTTGTCAGGGCAATGTCTAGAAGTAACTACTTGGAATTTGTTATGGAATAAGATAGGGGGAACAAGTTGCTGTCCTAGCAATAGGAAGCAGGCTGTTTGGAAGCTGTTATGGGAAAATGTCAGGCGAGGTGAAAAGTAAAAACTGTTTGAAAGTTGTTTTGGAAAATGTCTGGAATTTGCAATAGAACAGTCCTTTCGGGAAATATTTTGAGCGAGCCATTGAAAGTTGTGAGGGAAAGGTTTTAGGTAATTGGGTTATGTCGAGGAATGCTGTCCTGATGTAGTCATAGGGAAGATGTCATTGAGATTTTGTCAGGGCGCTCAGACGTTGGGTTGCTGCCAAGGAGCTTAGTCAGTGAGAGGTGTTATGGAGCTGGGTCATTGGGATGTTAGTCAGGGAGTTGGTCATTTGAAAGTTGTCAGGGAAACAATCTTATCGATGTTGGTCGGGATGTTAGGGAGCTGGTCATTGGGATATTAGTCAGGGAGTGGACATAGAGATGTTAGGGAGCGAGCAAGTCGTTGTGATGTTAGTCAAGAAGTAGACATTGAGTTGTTTGGGAGCTGGTCATTGGGGTCTTAGTCTAGTAGCTGACATTGGGAGATAGTCAGGGAGTGGACTTTGAGATGTTTTAACGAAACAAAAATTGGAAATTAAATTAGCAAATGTTCGTCCAGAAAATATATCGAGCACAGAAAGATTGTCCAAGAGCTAGGCCAAATACCAGAATTTTCTAAATTGATGGGACAATTTCAAGAAACTTTTGAGACGAAGACAAAATATTAAATCCTTTTCAGGGTTGATGTGGAACGAAAGAAGCCCCGGGTTTCTTCGTCAGCTTAGTGGGAGCCCTGCATTTATCATCATTATTGCATCAGTTTCCACCTGGTGCTTTTTTTTTTTTTGCGAGGCCCTTCCGTGACAGCGTCCCCTTCCAAACAGAATTCCAAGATTTTTCAAAATCGTTTCAGATACGCCCACCCCACAATATAGCAACCCCCCTCCCTGTCACAGTAACGTTTTCTTGGCACGGTTATTCCAGATCTATGGCCCACCTGCTTTATTTTTGCGATAACCTCATCCGTGAACCCGTAGACGATCACTTTGACTAACGCTGGACTATTTTCAGGTGAAATCGACCGGTGTTTGAAGAAGGTCACCGAAGGGGTCGAAACATTCGAAGACATTTGGCAAAAGGTAAACTGCATCAATGGAATAATGGAATGCCATGCTGAGGTTTAAATGCATTTTTTTGTACTACACTTTTGAAATGTCGAAAATTGAAATCAGGATCGGTTCGATGGAACGTAAGGTGCAGATTTCTGAAATCCAAGTTTTCACCTAATTCAGTCTTTTCATATATTTTTTGTAAGAACATCTTAAACTCATAAAACTTCAAAGAAATTTATTTATAGTTAGTCAGATCATCGTGAACCCCAAAGCATGCGTGGCGAAATTGAGCTTCTCGAAGACATTTCTTTGGGATTCCTCCCAGACGAGAAAAACCTGGAGAAGTTTGGGTACTGGATAATGCCCGGAGAAGTCGGGGAAGAATGACTAATTTTGAAAAAGACAGGGAAATTCAATGTATCTCGACGATAAACTCGCAAAATTTTCCACGTTTTCTGAGCGCAAAATTTTCAACGGTTTTCGAGGACAAATTTGAAAAATTTGCAACTGTTTTCAAAAATAAATTTGCAAGATTTTTAACAGTTTTCAAGGACACATTTTCAACCGTCTTCCTGAATTTTTTCCTTCGGTTAAAACTAATTTTTTGGTCCTTTCTTTCGCAGGTGCACAATGCAACCAACAGTAATCAGAAGGAAAAGTATGAGGCTGATCTTAAAAAAGAAATTAAAAAACTACAGGTAATAAAAGTTTCCGTAACCCGGAATGTTTTGACCGAAAAAATACCGACTCGAGATGCTACGATTTTCGTTTCTTTTTTCAGAGGTTACGAGATCAGATTAAAAGTTGGATAGCATCGGGGGAGATCAAAGACAAAAGTATCCTATTGGAAAATAGGAAATTAATCGAAACTGTGAGTATTAACCAGAATCCCATACTTTGTTTAGATACTACGGTACTTGATTTAAAGTTGGATGTAAGACCACTTTCTCATTTTTTTTATTTGCAGCAAATGGAGAGGTTCAAGGTGGTGGAAAGGGAGACAAAAACCAAAGCATACTCCAAAGAAGGCCTTGGAGCAGCACAAAAGTTGGATCCGGCACAAAAAGAAAAGGACGAAATCACGAATTGGCTAGCGGTGAGTTTGTGTACCGTTGGTTTTTTTTGGTTTCTGTGTAATTTTGAAAATATCCGCCTGAATATTGCCGTAAGGCAAAAGAAATTCCAGGATTCTCGAAAACCTGGAAAAGTCTGGAAAGTTGAAAATATCCAGAAAAGTCATTGAAGACTAACTTGAAATTCAACGTATTTGTGTTGTGATTATCAAAAATTAATATTTCCTTGTGGTTCGCTCTGGGCCCATTTAAAAGCTTTTTAATTTTTCCGCAGTTTCTGAGCACATATTTGATAATGTTCAACAATTTCCTAGCACAATTTTGCCAAATTTTCTAGAAAACTTTTTTGAGTTTAGATTTGAAAAATTTTCAACAGTTTCCTGGGACAAATTTTTCAAAATATTCAATAGTTTCCAAAGGCTAATTTGCATTATTCTTCAAAATTTCTTTGCACAAATTTACAATATGTGCAACAGTTTCCAAGGACAAATTCGCAATATGTGCAGCAGTTTTCGAACACAAATTTGAAAAATGTTCAACTCATTTTGAATGCAGATTTGTAATATTTTCAACAGTTTCCATGGACAAATTGAGAATTTTTTGACAGTTTGCAAAATTGTTCACAAATGGCAAAATTTGCCAACTTTTCTTAGTTGTTACAAATTTGTTAGAATTCCAACCTTTTCTACCTGCAATTTTACCAAGCTGGCAACTGTCTTTGAGTACAGATTTGTAGAATTCTACGCGTTTCCAGAGTACAAATTTTCAAAGTTTTCGTGATACAAATTTGCAAGATTTGCAAGCCTATTCCAACCACCGGCACCGATGGTAGAGTGGGTTACGCGCTTGCCTCTCGATTCTAACTAGCAGGGTTTGTTCACCGGTTGAGGTCGGTGAGAATTTTGAGGATCTGCAAAATTCTCTGTGGCAGCTCTTTTGGATTAGAGTTTAAAATGGAGGTCCCGTTTAGATCCGGTTTGATCTCTGCACGTTAAAGATCCCTCTTGTGGAGGTGGAAGTCTCCCCTCGTAGGCCATGCTGGCCTACGGGCTGGCGTTGGTGTTTAGCCCTTGTGTGTAGAAATTGGCCAACGTTAAAAATCCACAAACCAACCAACCATTCCAACCTACCCTATTTTTGATGACAAATTTGCATAACTTTCAATCTTTTTCCGAGTACAAATTTGAAAACTTTCAGCATTTTCCGAAGACCAATTTGTATTATTTTCAACATTTTCTGATGCTAAGTTTGTAAAATTTTCAAATATTTTCTGTTGGATAAATTTTGCAATATATTGAATATTCTCCCTTGTCAAGTTTGCTAAATCATGGATCACATTGGCCTATGTCAATTTCGACCTTGTCCTCGGTCTGGGGAAATTTGTTGAAAAACTTTAAAAAGTCTGGGAAGCTGAATGCGAAATTTCTGGGGATCCTGGTTGTTGTAAAGTACTGGGTTTACGTCAAATATTTGAAGTTCAAAATTTTTTCAGGGGTCGATAGATGCGTTGAACCTCCAGCTAGATCACTTTGAGTGTGAAATCGAGTCACTGATGGCAGTGACCAAGAAGAAAAAAATCGATCAGTCCAAGCAAGATCGTCTGGATGAGCTGAAAGCTTGGCTGGAGAAGCACAGGTTTCACATTAAGCGGTTAGAGACTTTAATGCGGATGCTGGACAACAGTACGGTGGAGGTAGACCAGGTGAGCTGGAAGGGAATTCGATTTCATGGATTTTTCAATAGAAAGAGATACGCCAAACGCAGCTGCGGATTTGTCAACTAATCAGCAAAATTTCAGTACTCTAAAGGTGCCGCGTTGCGACCAACTGCCCAAATTCTGGCTTAGTTCCTTCTTGCCGAGTAATTTTCAGTTCCGTATCATCCTGAGTTGGCTCTTGTCGGCAAATTGAACTTGACAAACAAATTCAAATTTTTGTTCACTTGATCGCGACGCCGAAGCGGTTTGTAAGGGTGAAAGACCTGCGGAGTTTGTAAGCAGTTTAAAATATTTTGGAACAATCTTCTGCCCCGCACAGAGCAACGATGCAATGTTCCCCGTCCCCCTCCCCCAAAAAAAAAACAAAAAAAAAACTTCCATACAGGGGATTTTAATTAAGTTTCCGCAATTTTTTTTTTTTTACTCAGAATTACGTCTTTAGTTTCGGAACTGGGTCTCTCGGTAAAAATCAGAGTGTCCCAAAAAGTGTACACTGGGGTGGCTTTCAAGTTTGAATGGCGCGTCATTAGGAATGTGTTAAATTTAGTATAGCGTAGCACTGCAAAGTGATAACACGGGATGCAATGGGCGTTAGTTTCATCTTCGTGAGATCTATCAATATCTGTAATAATATAGGGGAGAAAGATTTATTAGGCGTATGATAATGGTGAAGTAGTTGTCAACTTTGCGAATTAGTGCGGCAAAATTATAACTCGGGGCTGCTGCAGTGAGCGTGCGGGACATGTTCTACTCTCAAAAGACCGGGAAGTAGGCGTAAGTATTTTAAATCCTTTGACGTTGGAATCTTTTTAGTAATAGTTGAGATTTTTTACAAATTCAATTAATGATGCTGCATAAAGTCGATCGCGACTGACGTACGAGCATTTCCCTGAAAATGGGCGAGACCCCACCTGCCGCATGGCATTTGTTCGCTGACTGTAGGATACTGACCTATCCTTTGTCACCGCCTCCTATAACTTTTTTTTTTTTTCCAAAATAATGATTGCAGAATCTTAACGACCACCCCTCAAAGGTTTCCGAAACGGTACGGTGAACACGCTGCTTAAAAAAAGTCTGATCGAGCCGAAAACTGGAGAACTATTTTCATGGTGTCCGCCACATTGTTTCATTTGTGCGTTCACCATGTTTCAGCTTTAATTTCAGGAAAACTGCGACCAATATTTCGTTGGTCCTGACAAGCTGCAAGAAGTTTGAAAGGTTTTTGCGTAACATTTGTCGAGATTTAAATGCAGTACCTAATAAGGAATTAACAGATAGTCTTCTCATCCCCCGTATCATTTCTCGTAGTAAATTGTTTGAAAGTTAAAAGACAGAGTGAATAGAAACTTTTTCCCTAAGTATGGAACGCTTTCTTTAAGCGGGAGAAGAAAAATCTGAAATTGAAATTGCGGATCCCGTATGCTTTTCAGAATGGAGCATTCCAGTTGGTCTCAGCGCCACCGGCTTTCGATCGTGACCCGAATGGTCAGCTCTGGCCACCCTTTTGTTTGCCGGCGAAATTTTGCGAAAGCTTGATTAGTCCACAAATGGGCTGAGCGTTGCGAGTGTAACACATTTGATTCCCAGAGCGTCCTTTTTTCTTCATTTTTGTTCATTAGAGTAGAAATGTTTTTGGAAAAAAAATTACAAAGACTTGCTTCACTTTTGTTGCTGACCAGATAAAAAAGATCAAAGATGATGTGGAGTATTACGTGGAATCGTCGCAGGAGCCCGATTTCGAGGAGAACGAGTATATTTACGACGATATTGATCTCGAAGAAATGAGTAAGCGGGACTTTCTCTTATCATTGTCGCCTACTAAGAGGGTTGAAGGGTTCTTCCCCTGACCGGGAAAACTCAGAAATGTTGTGGAATTAAAAAATGCCGGGGAAATTTAACGTGTTAATGTTTTCATGGTCCAAGATTAATGCTTCTATGGGGTTAGCTAAGGGCCCGTTAGCAAACTTTTTAAAATTTTCCGATGACAAATATACGGAATTTTCATGAGTCTCAGAGGACAAATTGGAAACATTTCAAGTTTCCGAAGGTGAATTTCCAAAATTTTTAAACTTTTTCCAAGCACAAATTTGTACAATTTTCAACAATTTCTGAGGACAAATTCGAAAAGTTTTCAACCTTTCTGGAGGACATATTTACAAGAAAAATCTTTTTTCCGAGGATAAATTCGTAAAATTTTCAAAAGTTTCCCAGCACAAATTTTCCACATTTTCAGATTGCAAAATTGCGAAATGTTCCTCATTTTTCGAGCACAAATTTGACAATTTTAAACAACTTACGAATGCAAATTTACAAAAAAATTTAACAGTTGCTGTGGACAAATTTGCAAAATTCTAGGCTTTTTTATTTGCTCGTAAATCTTGTGATGTTTACTTGTAGAACTTGTGAGATTTATTATTAGAATCCATTCGTAGACTGAAAGAGTTTTACCTGTAGAACTAAAGAGGTCCACTCGTAGAACCCGAAAGAATTAATCATAGAACTCGGGAGGTTCACTTACGGAACTTGACTCACTCATAGAACTCGAGAGGTTCACTCGTAGAATCCGATTGATTTCGTCTAACCTTACCTCTCGTTTCTGGCGCAGTTGACTTGAAAGACCAGCCTGGCTTCGACCCGAAGATTCTGGGCTCAGCAGATGATGAGAACTCCACTGCCCAGTCGAACACGCCCACCTCGACAAATTCAAGTTCGCCATCTCCTAGTCCAGGATTAACTAATCATTCCAAGTCTCACGAGGAGAAGGAGGAGGAGAAAAAGAGGCATTTGTCGGCCGAAGATGTGAGTACTTTCTCCAGCGTGTCCATGGATTGGTTCCGAATTTGGCTTTTTTTTATCTTATCGGAGTAGGATCGTTGATTAAAAGGCCTCATCTTCTCTACCTTAGGGTGTCCAAGCCGTTGTGAAGCCTTTGGCGGTCAGGGCGCATAATCCCAACAACCCCATTAGCAACAACAACAACAATAACAATAACCCAAACTCAACAAACAGTAACAGTACAAGTCAGAGCATCAAACCTGCACCATCAACACCTAGTAAAATTAATAGGTCGGTGCCCTTTGCTCCCACTTTGAGACGAGATGGAATGGGGGGATGCATCAACGGGGAGACGGCAGTCCCAATCTGCGAGATCTTCAGCATTTTATCCGAAGCAATGTTGGACCTTTTTTACGATTATGGCCATAGAATGATGGGGATAGCAGGGTTCCTCCCCAACAATGACTTATTTTAAATTGTCAGGGAAACTCAACGTATGAATGTTATCACGATCCATGATGAATGCTTCTACGGGGTTCTCGCTCTGGGCCCGTTTGCGAGGTTTTTGAAATTTTAATGGGCAGATTTTTAACGTTTTCCACTGTTTCCAGTTTTCCGAAGGACAAATTTCCAAAACTTTTAAAGGTCAATGTGGCAACATTTTAACCAGTTTTCGGGGAGAAATTTACAAAATTTCACAAATTTAATGAGGACACACTTGCAAATTTCAAAACTGGCAAAATTGTCTACGTTTTCTGAGTAAAAATAAAACATTTTTGAACTTTTCGTATTACAAATTGGCTAGATTTCCAACTGTTTTCGAGTACTAATTTACAAAATTTTGATAATTTACTGAGTACAGATGGAGAAATTTTGATAATTTACTGAGTACAGGTGGAGAAATTTAAATATTCCTCAACTTTTGCAAAGTGCAAATTTTCAAAATTTCTCACGTTTTCCGGACATAAATTTGCTAAATTTTCAAACATTATAGAGTACAGATTTGCACAATTTTTAAGTTTCCGAGGTCAAATTTGCGAGTTTTTCAACTGTTTTCGAGTATGTATTCGTCAAATATCGTCCCGCATCAATTTTGCAAAATCTTCGGCCTATTTCAATTTTGACTTTGTCATCGGTCAGATGAGTTTCTTTAAAAAGACTGGAAAAGTGTGGGAAGTTGCGAATGAAATTTCTGGGGGGTCCAACTCAGTCAAATTATAATCTAAAATTCATAAGTCTCGCTGTTGATCTCGTAACATTTTGGATCATTTTCGCTGAACTACGAAACGGGGAATTCGCCTCCCCTCGGTGTACGTTTCTGTCACAAAGTACCGGGGGGAAAAAGAAAATCCTGGTGATCTTTTTCTTAGAAGGAAGAAGTAGCCTCGATTTCAGAAATTGCCCAAATTCGATGTCTCAATCCCGCTACATTTGTATTTTCTCTTCAGCAATTCTACGCCAAATAATAGCAGCTCGTCATCAGGGAACCCGCTGGTGAATCACACCCCGGTTACGCCGCCTCTGTCCGGCCAGCCTTACGCCGTAGCTGCCGCGAGCCAGCTGAACAGCATTTCAGGTTCATCTCAGCCTCGACCAAACAATTCAAATCCTTCATTACTCCACAACAAACAGCAACAAAGGCAGTCTAGTTTGAACGAGTCAACGCCGTGCAATGGTGAGTTGACCCTGTTTAGATTTTGTGCTCCCCCCTCCCCTCCCCAACCCTTCCTCCCGAGTTAAGAGCGTCGAAGTTGCTACGTTTTTTTATCTGCTGGAAAATAAGTTCTAGATAAGTCAGGGAACTTGAAAATGCCAGGGAGAAGTTGGAGATGAATGACTTTTTTGAAAAAAGTCAGGGAAATTCAACGTAGTCATGTTGTCGCGATCCAAAATTAATGCTTCTAGCTTCTACATGGTTAGCTCAGGGCCCATTTGGAAACATTTTAAATTTTCCCAGCGCAAATTTTTCAAAATTTTCTGCGTTTGCCGAGAACAAATTTTCAAAATTACCCACGTTTTCCGTGAATGAATTTGCAAAATTCTCCAGGTTTACTGAGTACAAATTTGCAAAACTTTCTACATTTCCGAATACAAAGTTGTCAAATTTTTCTATATTATTTAAGCAGTGCAAAATATTTTACTGTGTCGATTTTCTAAAATTTGTCAATTTTTGACATTTCCATGACCTGGAAAAGTCAAGAAAGTTTAAAATTAAATTTCTGGGGGAACCCTGTGTAATTTTTGAAGACGTTTTTCATCACATTTCCTAAAAATCCATACTGCCGTTTTTTATTTTTTAAATGATTGTGGAAACTTAACTAACATGTTATTAAAACCTCGTATAATTCAAGCCAAGACATAAACTGTTTTTTTTAAAAATGGCAATATTCTTGAAGGTCGTTAATCTAAATTTTATCTCCGGGGTCTACCTTTTGGACCGCTGCCTCGTCATCGTTTTTTCTACTACGGGGCGTGGTCTTCCCTCCTCCGTGTGAGTGCTCTGTGTCCTGTGATGCCCTCGTGGTCTACGAACTCCATTACCAACAAACCAATAACTTAAATCTATTCTAGCTTTTGTTAGAATATTCGAGTAAAATGTCGCATTTTTAGAAATAAAACCAAATAGGTTGAAGTTATTAATTTTTTTATAATATTTTAATATCATCGATGTTTACGCCTAAATCGACAAATTTGAAAAGCCTGAAATTGTTACGATCGGGTATTGGATCAGAGAAAAGCTGTGAATAACCAATTAAAAGCGTCGTAATAAGTTTTTGCAATATTTTCTGTTTTTTGGAGTGTCATTTACAATGTTTTTCTTCAATGTGCTCAAAACTTTGTTACGAATTCGCAAGCACCCTTTCCAGGTGGCAAAATTTCAATTTTTTCTTCCCCTCCCTTAAGAACAGGAACGCCGACTTGTCGAGCTCCGTATTCACTTTGTTGTCCAATTTCTTTTCCAGCACATAATTCCGCGGAGAATAACGAGAGCAGCAACAACGGCGGCAGTAGTAGCGGGTCGAGCAATAGTGGTAAAGTGTGCAACCCCTTGGCCAATGTCCCCCCGACGGCGGCGGCAACCACCTCCTCTGCCGCCAGTAACACCCCATCTTCTTCAATGACAGGTCAGACGACGTCCTCTTCCTCGCCGCTCTCCAGCCACTCGCACTCCGTGCCCGGGTCTCCAGCTGGGCTGACGTCCTCCGCGTCCTCCACTCCTGCGGGTCTTAGCTCTTCCTCTTCCTCGGCGATGTACTGCATGCAGCCTACGCCGCCCGTGAACACCAACCCCGGGATGGTCAACAGCTCTCTCCAGCAGCAACAGCCACCGCCGCTGCAGCAGCAACAGCAGCAACAACAACTACAACAGCAGCAGCCCAGCAATGCCATACTCAACGGCCCAGTTTCACCTAAGGTCAGCATTAAATTCTTATTGCATTTCTCGAGAAGTTCATCCGAAAACCTAAATTTTCCAGTTTCGGAAACCGAGTTTCAGTTTAAACTTCCTCGGCGTGTTCCTACCTTTACATCTCGCGCAGTTAGGAGATACGCTACGAGCTTTTCGAGCACTCTTTGAGCGTCAGCCTAATTAAAACTGTAAAATATTGCTGTCTGGCTGAACGAACAAATTCAGGGTTCCCCCAGACCTACCGGAAAAGCCACGGGAAGAATGATTTATTTTAAAAAGGTCAGGGAATTTCGACATAACGATGTTGACACCATCCAAAATTAATGCTTTACGTGGTTCACCTGGGGCTTATTTGCTAAATTTTCAAGTTTTTCCAAGGTCAAACTTGTAAAATTGTCCACGCCTTCCGAGTACAAATTTTCAATACTAACCTCGTCCTGGACGGACTTGAAAAACCTGGAAAAGTCAATGAGTTATTGTGAAAAAGTCAAGGAAATTCAAAGTAGTCATGTTGTCACGATCCAAAATTAATACTTATACATAGTTAGCTCAGGGCCCATTTGCAAACTTTTTAAAAAAATTCCAGTACAAATTTGCAAAATTCCTTGTTACGAGGAATTTTTGATGAATAATATTATGTTTTGCAAAATTGTCAACGGTTTCCGAGTACAAATTTGCAGAAGTTTCCACATTTTCTGAAGACAAATTTTTTTCATGCTAATTTTGAAAATTGTTCAAAATTGTCTTTGTTCATCTATTGTTCAAATTTATTGATTGCAAAATTTTGAATATGTCATTATATAAATATTAGTCATCAAAATATTTAACTTTTTATATTGCTAACTTTGAAAAAAAATTTACGTTAATTTTGAAAATTGTTTAAAATTATCTTTTTAAATTTTGATAAATTATGAATATATTATTATTGAATATTATTCATCAAAATATTCAACATATTTTTTATAAAACTTTCTTATTGCAAAATATTAAATGCAAGCACCGGTTTGCCCGACTTTACCCGGGCAAAGTGTCGACTTGACAGACACTATTCAAATTAATTTAGGATGTTGCCCAAACGCCTTTAATTATGTTTTATTGTAACCTGATTAATTTGTATATCATAATGCAAACCATAAAGTCGAAAAGCCCGGCATTTCCCGGACCGTTACTAACATTCTGGTGACGTCATCCAGTACACTTCTTACGATGACATTCGGGCATTTTCTGAAGATTTAATTGAACCATTTGTTAAAGTTTTAATCGGACTTTTTGTTAAAAATTAAACGGACATTTTGTTAAAGATCAATCGGACATATTGTTTAAGATTAGTCGGACTTTTTATTTAAGATTAATCGGACATCATCGGTTAATCGGATTAATGGGACATAATCGGTTAATTCATTCTGTATATATAAACCCACTTACAGTACATCTCTTCTTTACATATATATATATATATATACATGTATAGATATTATTTATTATCAATATTAGTCATCAAAATATCCAACATAATGTTTTCATGCTAATTTTGAAACTTGTTCGAAATTTTCTTTTGTACTGCATATTTTGCGAAATGTTAAATATTATTCAACATAATACCAGTCACCAAAATTACGTAATACTGCGCGAAATATTCAAAATTTTCTAGAAAAGTGTCTTATCATTTATGTCGAAGATTGTTCCAGCAAATTCCAGATTCTTCCGGAATACTGTATTCCTTCGTTAAAACGATTTTTTTTCTTTTCTTTTTTTTTTTCATATTTGTCATTGCAAGTTTGATCTTAGTTTTATTTAACCAGGGTCTGGAAACGTCAGGGAAGAATGGCTTATTTTGAAAAAGTCAGGGAAATTCAATGCAGTCATGGCGATCTACTGTACATGGTTAGCTTAGGGCCCATTTTCCGTATGCAAATTTGCAAATTTTCACATTGTCATTGGTCAGGGAAATTTTTGTAAAACCTGGAAAGGTCAGGGAAGTTTAAAAGGAAATTTCTAGGGAAACCCTCTGTTAGGTACAGTATTTCGTCAAAGTTAGTCTTTGAATTTATTTCCTAAATTGATTCAGTATTTAAAATGCCGTGTACAGTGAGGGGAAAAAGTATTTCAACACCCTAAAAATGTCGAATAACTTAATAAATAATTACATTTTTGCAATGAAATGTTTACTGAAACAAATGAAAGATAATCCAGACACGTTATGAAAATTTCAGCTTGAAACTATAAACATTAAATAAATTATAACGAAAAATATTAAAATGAGTGGGGAAAAAAAGTAATTCAACACTGTACTTTCTCCTCATTGGGAATGGAAAGAACGTACAGTGTAGTTTTTTAAATCCTGATTTATAATTTTAATTCTGTGTGAAGAGATGGTCTATTACACCCACATGTGTTCTAGCCTTAATGGTATCATGACTAAAATGGAAATTTAAATCACCTCTTTATTCCACACACCCTCAAACTCATGACAGTACCACTTCCATGCTAGAGAGCCTACTCCATGCTAAACCCTATGGAGTAAGTTTTTTCTGTTGAAAAGTGGCCCTGGTTTTTTAATACCTGTGTTATGTGGAATATTTCTGGTCTTTTGCCGTTTCAAAACATTCTCTGATTTTATTGCCAGGTGTTTGGAAAACATTCATTAAACCCCTTTTTCTTAAAAATGTTTTTTCCAAGTGCATCTTCCCTTTCCAATGGGGAGAAAGTACAGTGTTGAATTACTTAACTTTTTTTCCCCACTCATTTTACTATTTTTCTTTATAATTTATTTAATGTTCATACAGTAGTTTCAAGCTGAAATTTTCAGAAAGGGTCTGGATTATCTTTCATTTGTTTCAGTAAACATTTCTTTGCAAAACTAATTATTTATTAAGTTATTCGACATTTTTAGGGTGTTGAAATGCTTTTTTTCCTCCCTTAAACGACCTTATAAGTGATTCTAACCTTTGACCCGAGTGACCTTTCACGCATCGCTGGTTAAATTAGAAAAATGTGAGGAATCTCATTTTGATCTAACCCTCGATCAGTTTATTGTCGTTTAGATTCGACGAAATTTTGCATAAATACCAAATTTCGGGTCACTGTTTTGCGTAAGAATGGCTTTCCCCCGACCGAGTGGATGGAACTCTTATAAAATTCTGGTCCACATTTCCAAATTTTTTTTTTTTTTTTAACGAAGTGGTGGGCCAAGCAGCAACATGCCCAGCAAATGTTGCTCGCTTCATCTTTGGAAATAAACTGATTTGGGGAAGATTTGCAAACCATGCTTGCGGTGAGTACGGGTTGATGGTGAGGTGGACTCAATGGATTTCGGAAATGGTGATGGACAGCTTCTCGAGGACAAATTTGCAACATTTTCCACGTTTTCCCGAGGACAACTTTTCAACTATATTCGAGTACAGATATAAAAAATTGTCAACAGCTTGCGAGGGGAAATTGGCAAACTTCTCAACCTTTTCAGAGTTCAAAATTTACGTTTTACGAGTAGAAATTTTCGAAACTTTAAAAAATTGCCGAAGTTTTTGACGTCCGATTGGGGAATGGGGGGGGTAATTGGGTCCTGATTGGCCGGTCTCGGGGTAGGGGGAGTCCAATTTTTGAGGGCGTCCTTTTTGAATGGCCCCTAAGTTATGTTTTTCAGAAAGTCTTTAAATATTATTCAAACCTGGCTTGGATTCAAAGCTTGCGTTTATGGGGTTTCATCCCCCATCCCCAACGTACTGTATTCTCGCTGTCGCGATTATCAAAAAATGTTGGCTGAAAATTTTAGACAAGTTTCCGTGGACAAACTTGCAAAAAATTTATACTTTCTCGGAGTACAAAATTTGCGACGTTTTCAACAAATGCCGAGTCCAAATTCGCGTAATTTTGAACAGTTTCCGAGTTTGAATTCGCGAAATTTTGAACAGTTTTCGAGTCTGAATTCGCGAAATTTTGAACAGTTTCCGAGTCTGAATTCGCGTAATTTTGAACAGTTTCCGAGTCTGAATTCGCGAAATTTTGAACAGTTTCCGAGTCTGAATTCGCGAAATTTTGAACAGTTTCCGAGTCCGAATTCGCGAAATTTTGAACTGTTTCCGAGTCCTAATTCGCGAAATTTTGAACTGTTTCCGAGTCCTAATTCGCGAAATTTTGAACAGTTTCCGAGTCCGAATTCGCGAAATTTTGAACAGTTTCCGAGTCCGAATTCGCGAAATTTTGAACAGTTTCCGAGTCCGAATTCGCGAAA
>JAQGBX010003560.1:0-17084 GCA_034698745.1 Megaphyllum sjaelandicum | reverse complement strand
AAGGGACATGGTCCCGAAACGTAGCAAAGGGAAAAAGATTGCTGTATGGTCGTTGCTGTCATCGAGGTTCTTTTAAATTCTAATACCGACCACTTGAAGATGTCATATTTCGTTAATCAAAATGATGTACAATGTAGTTGTGAATTATTCCGAGTTGCGTCCTAGGAAAAATTTAAATTTGCGCATCATAATTGTGATATGTTAAAGATGTATAAACAAGTCAGTTTTATAGAATTATTACTTAAAATGTTAAGTCTCTGGTAATCAAAGTGCTTAAAAGTCAGTTTAAAACTCAAAATGATGAAGTAAATTCTTCCGAGTGGCGTCCTGGGAGAAATTCTCATTTGCGCTTCATAATTGCCAGCTATAAGATGTAGAAACAGGTCAGTTTTATCGAATTATCACTTTAAATTTCAAGTCTATGGTATGGAAAGTGCTTAAAATTGATTTAAAAACTCAAAATAATGATGTAAATTCATCGGAGCTGCGTTCTATAGGAGAAATTTAAATTTGCGCATCGTAATTGTTATGTTATAAGATGCATAAACAAGTCAGATTTATCGAATTATCACTTTAAATTTTAAGTCTATGGTATGGAAAGTGCTTAAAATGCAGTTCCGTAAAAAGCTTTTTCCGTCGAAGAAGCATTTTTCCAAAATAAAAACTATTTTCTCAAAAAAAATCTTTTTTTTCACGAAAAAACAAAGAACAAAACGTATTAAAAGCTCGTTGATTTATTAATTTTTGTTGTTTTTTAATCCAAGGTTGGTCCCACGTTCATCCCCAAAATTTTTTGAATAAATACTTGCTAGGTAAAATAACAATTAAATAAGTTTATTAGCCATAATAATGGATAAGATCGTTTTTTTCATGATGATCATGCCATGGCTTAAAATTTCAAGTTGCGTGCATTATGATGGGATAAAACTGGGTATGGTTTTTTAGGATAGTTTTTTAGGATAGTAATTACGAAAAATACAATATCAGGTAATGTCCCAGATTGGAATTTGGAAGATGTAGATGCCGGGTATAACCAAAACTTGTCTAGGTAAAACCAGTTTTAATTAATCACCGATTAGAGTAATAAACACTCTAGTCGGAGTAGTTTTTCCAATAAAATCGCGATTCTCCCCAAAAAAACTTCATTTTCCCAATAATTTGTTAATATCTAAAAAAATCGTAATTTTACAAAAATAACAGTTATTATGCCAAAACACTGATAATTTTTTTAGTTAGAAGATTGCAAGCTCGATTTCTGTCTTGGATGGCCATTTTTTTTAAAACTGGGTTGTTAAATTTTTTTAATGAATTTACGAAAAAGTCATGTATCACGTGTATGATTATACGTAGAGCCTTGCTTATTCAAGCAGTTGATGGGCTCACGATTTCCAAAGTGCGATCCATATGGCATTGGTCTGAGAACCCCTAATTTTTGCATAATGGACCGGATGATGCAAAGTTATATAGGAGCTAAAATCGAATCAATGATTCGTCACCCGGTAATTTTCGCCAGAAGAATTAAACTAATCGATAGAAATTTGACCATTTTATGTGTTTGTTTTTCAATCCGTAAAATTAGCATACTGTATTGTATCTATGATGCTAGTCAATATTGTCACAAAAAATACAGATAAAAAAGAAGTACATGATAACATTTTGCACACTGTCCGCGTGGCCTAATGGATAAGGCGTCTGACTTCGAATCAGAAATCAGAAGATGGCAGGTTCGAGTCCTGTCGCGGACGAGATGTCTTTTTTTAATGCTTTGTTTTTAAAATATTTTCCAATACGTGTTACTCAATGTAAAACGTGCATCACGTGATTTATATAGACATTGTTTGTAGTCTTGGTTTGTTTTTCAATCCGTAAAATTAGTATAGTATCTATGATGCAAGTCAATATTGTCACAAAAAATAAAGATATAAAAAAGAAAATACATGATGATTTGCGTATTGTCCGCGTGGCCTAATGGATAAGACGTCTGACTTCGAATCAGAAGATTGCAGGTTCGAGTCCTGTCGCGGACGAGATGTTTTTTTTAATGCATTTTTTTTTGAAAACATTTTCTAATACGTGTTACTTAATGTAAAACGTGTATCACGTGATTGATTTAGACATTGTTTGCATACTTGGTTTGTGTTTAAGGATTGCATTAATTTAATTGACTTCAAGATAGCGACATGCATCCTTGAGGGACATTTTTCGAATTGAATAGCGTGTCGAGTTTGCAAACGTGACTTCATGACTTCCAAACTACAATTCTTAAAGAATTTGTCTGAGTATCCCTGCTAATAAGTTACGTATAAGAAACCAACTTCACATAACGTGTTCATCGATTCGTCGCCAAGGATTAATTTTTAACGTCACGTGATAGTGGCATAATGACGAAATCTGCATAAGATTCGTTTAATGCGTTTAGAAATTAAATTTCTGATTTGTGGTGCTTGGTGCTCAAAAATATTTTAAAATTTAGGAATTTTTGCGTAGTAGATGCTTGGATATTTTTCAAAATATTTCATTAATTTATGGCAACCCAAATCAACAAAAAAAACAAGGTGATAAATGTAATGGATGTAGTCATGCATGCAGATAAGTTGTCCATAAAATATTCAAAATTCGAAGTAGTTTTATTCTGAAAATGTCCAAAAACGGGGTGGCCTTCAGGTGTCCACGAGGCCTAATGGATAAGGCGTCTGACTTCGAATCAGAAGACCGCAGGTTCGAGTACTGTCGTGGATGTTATAGGATTAATGTTTTTGTTCTTTGTTTTTTTAAATTTTTTAAAAATACAGTAGTAGAAAATCTTTTACACTACGGTGTCGTGATAATTGTAATGCAGTAAAACCTGGAAAAGTGACCACCTGTTTATGTTGACCACTTTTTACAGTATTGTTTTTTCTAGTGTACATTTCGTTCATAAAAATTCTTCATATAGTGACCAGTGACCACCTGTCTATTGTGTACAGTGACCAGTGTGTGTTGTCTTTTTTTGAAAATTTTACATTGGGAATGTACCTTAAAAAGTGACCAGATAACGGATGAGTCACGTTACATCTTGCTTTAACCCTTGGACATGATAATTCTGCACTTTTTTGGTTTTGTTGTACATGTATAAGGGCAGTGTGCATGTCCATTATTTTAATTTGTGTACAGTGACCAACATAGTATTTTTTTTTGGTGGTCACTCTTAACAGGTTTCATTGTACTTTGTTTTAGATTAAATCGATAATAAATCGTTGAAATAGATGCATAAGATAGTCACGTTACGGCATGCAATGAAATATTTTCGAAAAAAATGTTTAGATAAAGAACGGAACTGACAAGCGATTACAAGTTTCATACTGTATTTTTAAATATAGCCAAGCGTACAATTTCAAACATTAAACTGAACTGTAGCATATCCTTTAATTGAGACGGACCCTCCTAAATTAGGTGCTAAATTCAGCTCGCCCCGCGATCTCCTGCTTTCAGGCCCACCACTTAATCAACAGCCATTTAGGCTGCTGCCCGGAAAGCTGTAGCCGCTTCATGTCCCAATCCCGATAATCCAAGCCATTCCTCAATTGATGCAGCTTCCATTCCAATACAGCAACTTTCAAGTGCATGAAATTTACAAAACATATGCTGCAAATTTTCAATTACCTCCCCACATACTGTAGGTCATAATTCCCATCAGTGTCTCTAAAGTTCTCTAGACGCTTGTTAGTCTCGACTGATCATGCCCTAGCTCTAAACGGCAGGGCACTAGCGTGCAAATTGTAATATATTAATTCCCGACCAATTCTCTTTTTCTGTCCATATACTTTCAACGTGCTCTTCTTGGTTATACCCCTCTGCCATAAATCCTCTTTCCAGCACGAGGCTAACTTTCCAATGGAATCATCTGATTTAACCCAAGGTCCCTTGATAAAGGCATCTATTCCCAATTTGCGACCAAAACTCTTTACCCTTCTTAACCTTTGGATCAACCACCCTTGTCCTCTGAGCATCTCATAACCTGACGAACAGGAAGAGTTTTGTCAAGGGTCCACAGTCAGCATAGATAGTCTGCTCGTTATAGCCATCTTTCTAGCTTCGAAGCTAGACCAGCCCATCTCTCCATGCAGACAGAGCTTCTACAACAGTAACCTGTTTGGCCCTAGTATTCTATCTTTGCGAGCAATCCAACTCCTCGTTTATCGTATTTGAGTAGCAGATCACATCAGTAGCATACGTCATTGCAGGGACTGCCACCCCCTTCCATACACCTTTAATTCTGTCATATTTGCTAAAGGACTGAAATACCAGTTTGCATTGTAGCTAGCCCCCTCATACGACGACCTTTCTGCAGGACCTTGTCCTCCATACAAGATAGGTATTTGTTTCCAAATAACACTCAGGTATTCATACTGAGTCACCTGCGAAACTGTTTGCCCACTAAGTGACCAAGTTATTTCCAAAGGAACACCACCAAAATACCTGTCAAACAATTTTTTCCTATTGCAGGTAGGTAATGGCCACTAGATGGCACCAGAAAGTTAAGTTTTCAATTTGAAATGAACGCTCGAGAATTTAAAACATCAAATTCTCGATCGCCAGCTATTTTCCGTGATGAAAACTAACTTCACCGTTATTTTCATAGATAATGGACCACTGGTAGACATTTTAAGAAAACAGATGTGATCCCCTTCAAATACTGTATAGTCTGTGACCCGTTCTGCCTTTTCAATTCGTTTGAATGTATTTTTCAAATTCATGAAGTAGAAGTAAAACCGTGCAATGTTGCGCGTCTTACTACGAACCTTAAAAAGCATAGAGTTGTATAGTTTTTTTTTGTGCGGAGATATTTATGAGCAATACAACGTAAAGATGTCACAGATACTTTTCTTTCGGCACTGCCAGACGGCAACACGCGTTCCTGCATGCTACATGATGCTAGCCAATGGCCGAGGTTAGTTTTTGTCGAAAGCCTGAAATGGACAAAAAGTAGGCGAAATATTTTTTGTTCGGCCATGAGTCTGAGACAGAAATGTTGCTAGTTCGGAGTATATAAGGAGTATTTCATGCCGTGTTGCCTTCCCGTTCATGCATGGCTGCTCAGCATTTCACATAAATTTCTCAATCTGGCCTTATTATTCCGAGAGTAAATTGAAATTCCTTATCAGGAAAGGTTAAGCAATTTGGCAAAACACGAGCGCTTCGCTCACTTAACCTTTAATGAAAATGATTTCCAGAAATCTCCACGAGGGGTCGCCCGCGGCGGTCG
The DNA here is from genome assembly GCA_034698745.1 of Megaphyllum sjaelandicum. Taxonomy (NCBI): domain Eukaryota; kingdom Metazoa; phylum Arthropoda; class Diplopoda; order Julida; family Julidae; genus Megaphyllum; species Megaphyllum sjaelandicum. Next base: position 11,839 of record JAQGBX010003560.1, on the reverse strand, counting down.
TTGGGTCGACGCGCATCGATTCCACCGAATGTGGGTCTGCGAGTCTAGACATTTTTCTATTATCATAGCGATGGAAACCTCATAACACGAAAACATGCAACAGATTGCTCGTTTTGTTTTCCTGCCAACAAATGTCTAAGTGGAGCAATGCGGCATTGTTGGACCTCTTCTCACGTCGACATGGCCGGGTGCGCAACTCGAACGCATCTACACATTTGCAATTAAACGGATGAGCAATGAGAAGAAAAGCCTGGCGTCAATGTTCAACTTGTTAGATCTACAAAAGCGTTCGAAAATGCGGACAATTTTTACATCGATCAAATTCAATTGCATTACGGACGTTGTCTACCGATATCTCTCTGGAAAAAATTACTGACATTTAAAAGTAATTTTTTGCGAGGTTAAAACCGATTAGAACGAAATTCCCCAGAAAAACACACTTATGTAGTAGTTATGGAGACATTAATAGTTTACTAGCTGGAAGTCCCGGCCTTTCCCGGGGAATCATAAATTTACATTAAAACTGTATACAAAAATTAATTAAATAAAGTAAGCATAATTCGAAAAATTCAGGTAAGAATATCTTAATTTTGAAAAAATCAGGGAAATTAAACGTGTTAATTTTTTTCAAAATGTGCAAATTTCTAAAAAAAAAAATTTCGCAGATTTCTGGAAAAAAAAAGAAAAAAAACAAATTCGCAAATTTCTGAAAAACAAATTCTGCACATTTCTGAAATACCCCCTAAGCGTCAGACGAAAACGTCCTTTTCGAATGGCCCCACAATGAAGGAACAATCAATCAAACAAATCCAGCCACAAACAAAATGGACGCGTTTTGCCATTAATATCCTGTATACAGTCGAATCTCTAGGGACGTAAAAAGGTGTTCGCATAAACCTTATACCATGTAGTTCATATTATCAGAAGTCATATAAAACATGACTTCTACGGAATTTGTCTTAAACAAAGAAGTTAACATTATTCGTTGATACCCATAAGACGGGGGCTAAAATGCGTTCGTATACTATCAGAAATTCGCATAAAGCAAGTTCTTATAATGAGGTTCCACTACATCCGATTTTTTTATCATTAGCCATCACTACAATGTCGTATTTCGACGTACATGTATTACTGTCAGCAGTTCATATACTGTAGTATATACTGTACTTGTACTTAAAAATTAAGTATATACGATCGAGCCAAAAGCATATGTATCGGTCAAAACATATGCAACTGGTCGAAAAACTTTTTTAAATAGGAAAAAAAAAATTATATATGATTTAAATACAAGAAAAAAACATGAATAACTGCATATACATTCCATAAATCTAATAATAAAGAGAAATGTACAGAATTGATTTGAATTTCTAAAAAAAAAAGTATAAATTATTTCACTGGATAAAACAAATGCAAATGAAATTAAAATCACCGATTATATGATGTTTTTCTTAATATTTGGTTGCAAAGCCATTGTTTTTAATCACTGCCTTGCACCAGGAGGGCATTGATTCAATCAACTTCACCAGAGGGTCCTGTGAGATCTCTTTCCAAGATTTTTCGATTGCTTCAAAAAGTTGGTTGTTGCTGCACACGTTCCTACGATCATTTTTTATCCACAACCTTCCACAACTTCTCATTTGGGTTAATGTAAGGGGATTGAGGAGGTACGTCACTCTAATACCTGCACGTGATTATCCAGCAACCAGGTTTTTTTCAATTCAATTCGGTACCCTACAGCCAGCAAGTAAATGCTATGTGGTAGGGGGGATTGCCACCAGTTGCAGGAGGTACCCTACTAAGCTGACACTCCCGATATGGTAAACAAGATGTTGCCAACCAATAACTAAACATCCTGTTTTGACCACCTTTGATGTGTACTTTGGATCATTGTCATGCTGGAAGAACCATTTCAATGCCATATTACAATCCGCAAAAGGTAACACGACGTCTTCAATAATGTCCCTGAACATGTAACGATCCATGCGATGAATAGGACCTATGTCTTGTCCGGAAGTACATCCCCAGACCATTTCGCTGCCTCCAGCATGCTTGACAGTCTTCTGGCAATAACGTGTATCTAAGAGTTTTCCTTGGGGTTGGCACAAATGACAAATTACATCACTGCCAATGATGTTAAACTTGGATTCGTCACTAAACAACAGTTTTCCTCTTGGTCACACTGACCAAGACCACACTGACACACTGTCTTTTTTTAAATTGCAACCTTTTCTTCAGATTCGACTTGGAATTTAATGGCTTTTTTCTACAGACATCCAGCTTCGGCAACACGCCTTCTAATGGTTCGACCTGATACCAAAATGCGCAATTCCTTTTGAATTGCATTTGAAAATAAAATTTGGATCCTTTTTCACTTGTCTGACAATGATACAATTATCCTAGCTGTGGTTTTACGTGGCCTACCACCAAAATTCTTTACATTTCTCTCTATTTTTAAATATATGGAATGCATAAGCAGCTATCCATATGGTTTTTTCTTGGGCTTAAGCCATAATCAACCAGTTGCCTGTGTTTTGTCCGACACTAGCAATGACGGAATCATCCTGATAATTTTGCAAAGATAGTCGATCTCAATTTTCCACAGAGTTTATTCACTCGAGTGCTAAGTGCATTAATGCCAAAAACAGCTCTAGCCGACATTCGTCTTAACTATTTCATGAAAGTAGCTTGGCCGAGGGATGCCGTAATACCGAAGGGACGACAAATTAGAAAGTGCGCATCACGAAACGAATCTCCGATGGCACTCGTGAGCAGGTACTCGACCTTTACAAAACCCATGCAGCTAAGTCTGTAATTTGGACATGAACGACGATAAATAAAACGTGAAGCTCATATAAATGCAACTGGGCTGAGGTCTCTAGCGGGAGCGCTTTTTGTACCTCATCCCAATTTACATTTAAATGGGATAGAGCGCAAGGAAGCACATTTCAATTTACCATGATACGAAAATCAACCGTTAGTTGCTTTCTGACATTTCTGGCAATAATGAAAACATTCTCTCGTGGTTATATCAGCGTGGAAAATCTACATATAAGCCACCTACATGTGGGTGATTCCAATGACCTGCAAAAGGCGCTGTTAAGTCCCTAACACGGAAGCCGAGAAGATTCATCATTGGAAAGATTGGTTATGTCTCCTGGCTGCCATTCTGACAAAGAAATCCGTCGAGTCGCCTGTAGGAGAGTCCTTATTACACTTGACTAAATATATACGATCTAATTTCAAGATAATTTTAGGATAAGATGAAAAGTATGTACGGTCATGATCTTATAAAGAAATAAGCTATATACTGACTGTATTTACATATTACAGTGTACATTTGAATTACAGAACATCAAGATGTGATGGTTAATATGCAAAAAATAACCTGAATATAATACCTACTTGTATATGCAGACATATATACATTCAAATTCAAGCTGAAAAAAAATCAATCATCATAAATGGCTGCATGGATACCTCCTGGATATGTCAACATCATCAACCACGGGTGCATTAACTCCCGTTTGTTCACATAGGTGCCATACATGTACTGTATACACTGTGTACGGGATATGGCCAATTCCCATGCCATTGTTTGATATGGTCATGTATATGTATAGGCCTACTATGTGAAGTTATAGATGAATGCATGGCTGAGCATGCTTGAATTAACTATGTTAATACATTGTAAAGATTCAAGCTAATAGGTTATCCATTTCCATATCTACAGTATATGCCCACTGTACACGAATATCCGGACTTGTCAACTTTGGTATACGATAGTTTTCTATACCCACACACTGAACCATATAAGCAATTCTTCCATCAAAGAGCTTGCATGCAAATTCGGATTTTTAAATGCCAAGAGTATCTTCGAGATTGAGAATTTCGTATTTGAAACCCTTATTTTTAGAGCGGATAAAGTGGTATATACCGACCTACGTGGTCGAAACGCTGCATATATGCAGTCATAAATTTACATCCATGGCCATGCAGGCGGCCGAAAAAGGGGTTTGATTCAAATAAATATGTAGTATGTAGCTTTTGAAATGCAGGGCACGTCAACGAGTGGGACCATGCAGTTCAGCAGAAGTTCAGCAAAGTGGCGAACATTTTCATCGCCACCCACACGTAACACACGTACCTACAAATCTAATCAAGTAAAACACGAAAAGCAGAAGTCTATAGCATTTTCCAAAAATAACACTTTTAACACCCAGTCCGACATTTACAAAATACTTTCAATGCTTTAATGACCGACAGCAATAACTTAAGAGCTAGCGAGCAGCAAATGGCTCCATTTTTATGGCACAACCAATTCGCTCGAATTAGATTTTGAACGATGTGACATTCAAACAAAATAGCCTACTCGGTTCAAAATGCAACAGCAATCCGCTTAAAGTCACACGCGACATTAGATCAATCAGATAAATTAACCAACACGTATTTACGGTTCAGCTTTCTTAAAAACCTGTATTCGCTAGCTACGTTGAAAAATTTCTAATATTTGCTTATCACACGCGAAGCTCAATTAAGAAATTAGAGCGCATTGCCGCACCCATGTACGCAATACATGTTCGTACATGGCCCGCTACTTTAAAAAACAACAAGAAACAGACATATTTTTCTATCGTATTTACCTTCACGTCAAATTAGAAGGTTCATGTATAGACAATTTCGTCTCTTATACGGGCGAATACGGCGCTTCTGCTTTTGCGAGCAATCTCCAAATTATGAAATATAAGACGGGTATCCCGAGAAGATAAATTCAGACAGAGATGAATTTGGCCATATAGGCGATACTTTATGCACGCACCTATAGAAAGTACGCCGATATTGCATTTAGCTCGCGTCTAAGTTATTGCGTTGCCCATCTTTGCAGAAAAACTCATCGCCCGCTTTAGCAAGAGTAATGGACATGATTTCCATCGCCCATTTTAAGAAAAACGCCGAAAAAACGTGTGCTCATCGGTGGCAAATGCTAAGCTCGCCTATCTGTCTCCGTGACATTTCTATTGTTGCAATTCAAAATTTAACTGCCATCAGATTTATACGATATTTCGATGCACACCTTGCAAAATGCACAAGGTTTATTTCGGTTTAACAAATGTACAAATTTCATCCGTGTTATTGGATTTTTTATTACGTTGGGTATACTCACATTTCTCTTATATTTAGTATATTTTTGATTAAATACCGTTACATACATACTCGGAAACAAAAAGCTCGAATTTTAATCCTTCTTCTGCTTTTAAATACGGTATTAATTAAAAGAAAAAATTGACGCATTTATTTTTCCAAAAAAAATAATAAGCAGGTGCTACATATACAGGGTGTATCGAAAGTCAGTTGACAAATTGACAGGGTTTGTAGCCGGTGGTATGTGGAGTTTAAATGCCCAGAGTTGGTAAAAGGTCTTCTTAACACAAAAACGGTGCTTGTCGGTTATATAATCCTCTTTCCCTCCCCCCCCATGATTTGCATTGCTTCGAAGTAATGCAGGGAAGCCAAATTTAAAAGAACCAATAGGCAGCCATGTAAATAAAGAGACATTAAATTGTGACCAAATGTTCTTAGGCCTTTTCCACTCCACACACCACCGGCTTTAACCCCTGTCAATTTAGAAGCTGTCTTTCGGTACAACCGAGGGCCTAGGTTGTACCGAAAGTCAGACCCTTGATATCTTCATTTGGCTTCCCTGCATTAGGCCTACTTCGATGCAATGCAAATCATGAGGAGGGGAGGTATAACCGAAAAGCACCGTTTTAGTGTGCTAAGGAGACATTTTCCAACACATGTTATTCAGGGAGTTATACTCCAGATACCACCGTTTGCAAACCCTGCATGTCAATTTGGCAGCTGACTTTCGGTAACCCCTGTATAGAGGAAAATAATTTATTTTAGTCCTTATAGGTTTTTATTTTATGAGACTATTTGCATGTCTATACAGACAAACAGTTCTCAGCAAAAGACTTTCCAGAAACTCATTTGGCAAACATATTGCGAGGCGACAAGGATATAGTGTATATAGACTAATTTATTTCTAGATAAATGAGAAGAAGTTTCCAGCACTATGGGTCTAAGCCCCTTCTGGCCGTTTTTTTTGAATTATTGTGTATTTGTTGGGTGATGTTGGTTAAAGTTAGTTGTAATTAGGTCATTACCCAAAAACGGCTTTGCTGGAAAACTACTACATGTATATTTACAAGTAGTAACCAATTGCCATTCCACCAAAAGTCGTGACACCAGTTTTCCAAATTTTCTTTATTTCTCATAATATGGTAAAACATAACAGGAGCAGTGTGGTGATTTTCTCACATAATTCATTTTTTATACTTTTGCAATAAGTCCAGAAATATCGTAAGGCTGTTTGATATAGGAAAATCAACCGAACCAAATCAAAGAATTCTTGAATCATATTGATTGAGAGAGGACGAAATGGATAAATCCATGAAGTAATGCCATTTAATGGTTTTTCCTCAAGGAAAAAAGTAATCATCGTTGTAGGACGAAATCTCATCCGAAGCATTTCGACAGCAATCACCGATGAATGCATCCGATTATAGGTAAGTGACCTCACCGATATATCGCTCGAGTCCCACTATCTAATTAGGAACACTGACCATTGAAATTCAAGCTCAACAAACATGTCCAGCATGGTATACATGTATATATAGGGTTAAAGGTATAACTATTTTAAACAGATGCCATCAAAAGTGGAAATAACTGCCATTAAAATACTGGCAGCCCCATAACAGAATAGAAATTGTCAACACGCGCGACATCAACGTTATAATGGTTGCCTGCAGAAAGTAAATAAATAAAAAGTAGCGTAAAACGTGGAAGAATTTGTCATCACTTCGTTTTACAGCCATTTTATAGAAGTGAGATGGGCATACGTGGCGCGAATTTTGAGCTTATGATTCGCTGATTTGCACAAACTAATTTTCATACAGAAGAAGGTTTTGGAAGATTCTAGATGATGTGGCGCAACCTAACGGCAACAGAAACAAAAACAGAGCATGACTAACATTCAATAGGCCGAACATGCCTGTACATGTACAGGCATGTCTTTAACGATTGGTGTGCTATGGAATACACTACAATTGAATAGGGGGCGTACATTTTGCTGGAATCTCCATTACGAGACGTTCGTACGCTCGATCCCCGCTTTTCCATACAAACAAATAAAATGATCATGGTTTCATAAAACACTCGCAAAATACTTGCCAGAAACAATTTCCATGTAAATTTCATATTCGGCATCACCTTGACAGCCCACAATAGCATCTAAGTGTCGGCATAAAAAACGCAATTCGCAATAATCATGCAATTCCAGGCCAAAATGGGGACAAATAAATGCTTTAAAAACACACGAAAAACAGCGCAACTTCCACACGGCAATTCGTTCTGTAACTATTTCACCTCGGATAAGAGATTGGTAACTAGTCCATCAAAAGCATTAAAATGTAAAGTAGAAGAAAAGTATGTAAATGGGACATATCAGAGCATCGAGTGGAGGACCAAACATAGTTACATTTTTTTATGAAGTCATGCACTATACCATAAAAAGTAAATGCAATGCTCCCCGCGGTGAGTATATTCTGCACACTTCATGCCGTACTGTATGTTGAATAAAGGGTTGGAGCAAGAACACGCACTTCCGAAATATATCAAAAAGCTGGAAAATGTAAGATTTCTGAAGCAAGTGCTCAGAAACCTAGCGTATATAGTCACGTAACGAATTATTTTAACATCGTGGAAAACTTTATACTCGCTCTAAATGAGATGCCTGTCATTACTGCGGCGAGATTAGATTCATGGTCACCCGTCTAACTTTTCCCATGACTTTCTAGGATGGCAAAAAGTTGACAAAGAACTGCTAGCACTTCCGGTGAAGGAGCGCAGGCAGAAAAGCATACTTTTCTTGACGCGGCCATTCGTCAAAGCCCGCTGCCAACTTTCGATGGTAATTTTGCTCGCCGCAAATGTCAGCGGTCAAGCGGCTGGTCAGCAGTACGCATATTGAAAATGCTGACCCTCACTCGCGCCGTCACGTTCCGCGCAAATTCCCGGTCAGCTTAAGCGAAGCGAGGCCTAAAGGTAATGAAGTGCTAGGCATGAGTCACGATGGCATTTCGCCTATACAGAAACTGCCTAGAATTTTAAGTAGCCGAAGCAAGGTGCTGCCGCGCTGTCATATCTTCTTCAAAATTTGCTAGCGGATTAGGCCTACGAAAGCCGGCGCTTCCGAAGCAAAAGGTGCGGGGCTTTTTATTTTCCCTCGTCAGGTAGGCGGAAGTCTTAATACGAGTCTACCGCCTACCCCAAAGATAAAGCGACGTACGTACGTACGTCGGTAGCACGTCTGACGAAGGTGGGGGTGGAGGGACTTTGCCAGAGAAGTTGAGCGTAGCATAACCGATGAATTATACGGCGCTGCAGACAAAAAAAAATGCTAGGCACTCCTGAAGGTGCTATAAAAGAAGACGCGCAGCAAAAGGCAATGGCTGGCGTCGGTGCCACGCTGTCTATGAGGTGCAGCTCGCTAGCAACGATTTTTATCTCGCGTCTGCAGCCAATCTATATTGCTACGTCTGGCGGCTTTCATTGCCTATTACCAGCTTCTACCAGACTACTTACCGTTACAATTATTATTGCCGAAAGGCCATTCACCTGGCGCGGAGCGAGCGCGGTAGCAATGGCCTCGAAAACGAAGCAGACGCTAGATGCGGCGTTATAGAAAACGAAGCAAATGCCGCAGAAAAAGACCGAGAAACGAAGCAAATAAAAAAAAAAACGAATAAAAGGTATGCATACGTTGTAACCGTTGCAGAAACGAATGTACCATGTACATTCACCGCAGTACTTGATTCCCACTGGGCAGAACGAGCAGGGAAATAGAAATTCGTCTGCTCGAGCTGCTACAGACTCGCTGATTGCCTATTCCCAGTGGGCAGCGTTTCATCAGCAAAAAAAAAAGCGCTATAGCTAATGACGTGCAAAAGATAATTCAATTTTGAATTTAAAAATTCAATCCTCTGCACATAGAAAATTGATGGTCAGTTTTAAAACCAATGGCACGCCTATTAACCTTTATCAATGTTGCTCCATTCGGGCCTGTGTTGGTAATGGCCGACATCTTTGAGTGCGCATGCGTGAAACCGGGCGCAAGCAGAAAAACTGACCAGGTTGCAGAAATTCGGCTGAACTGTAGCGCCACCTACCGAGAGCAGAATGCAACAGAGCGAAGTGCGCATGCGCCACACCTGCAGCAGGAAGAATTCTGCCCAGTAAGAAACAGGCATAATGCAGAGAATTGGCAATGCTGCAGCAATAATCGAAGCCCGTACGTGCTACAGCGATATTAATAGCTTAGAAACGATGCAGAAGCATAAGGGTCGCACTCGCAGCAAACAGACTTTTTTGTGCGGTGCGGCGGGAACGGTAAACGCACACAGCAGATAGAAACTAGCGCACTTTAGTACGCTGGTGCAACAAAAAGGGGGAGCGGCTTTCATGTATGCCGGTGCCCTAGAGAAGAAAGTTAATTAGGCGTGCTAAAATTTAATTGACAAAATGTGAGGTAATTAGGTTTTAGAAGTGCAGATATCGCACCTCTATTCATTTCGACGCTGGAGGGACCAGAACCGTTGCACGCCGCACAACTGCCCGAGATTTCGTGCGGCGAAATTTGCCTCTGTCGGACACCGTTGAAGACCGCTGAAGACCGTCGATGAGTGTGCGTTTAGCACATTGAAATAACACAGAAAATAGGGGACATTGGCTCGTTCATCGCCGTTCCGCACAGCACCGCACAAGCCTGTGTGCTGCGACCCCTTAAACGTTCCACGACTTCTGCATTTGTCACGGAACGCTTACCTTCCATGGTTTACTAGAAATGCGAGACCTTTACAATTCCTGGTGAATTGGGTCTTCTAAAACACATTTAGCGCAGTGATTTAGAGATATGACTTGCCTAAAGAAATTCCTTCAGAGGCCAGATGCAACGGCGTTAATTCTTCAAGCTTCCACTGGTTGACGTCGGCACCTTGACTCAGGAGTTCAGACACCGTCTCCACGTGGCCATCTCTCGCCGCTATGTGCAACGGGGGCAATTCTAAGAACCCATCAGATTGGTCGACGCTGTGATCTGACTGCGTAGTCATTTTAAGAATAAATAAATCTGAAAATAAGACGAATATAAACCAATTAGAGAATTAACGTCACATTCGAATGACATTCATTAAAACTGACCTCTAATGAAAGTTATACTGTCAATTCCAAAAACTCTTTCTTATTAAAATTGAGATACATGTACAGTAACGCTTGGAGAAGTGACCGCCTGATTATGTTGACCACTTTTTTGGTGTACTGTTTTTGCTAGTGTACATTTTCTATATAAAAATTCTCCGTATAGTGACCAGTGGCCACGTGTCTATCGTGTACAGTGACATGTGTTGTCTTTTTTGCAATTTTTACATTGCCAATGTACCTTAAGATATCGCTCTAGGTGCATTCGCCATCCCCCTACCAGACTCCACCCTTGAATGCTGCGCCTGTACCCTCCCCAACCCAAAAGGGAACATCCTCCTAGTCTCCTATCGCCACCTGGCCCTGTAGGCTCCATCCTCCTTCTGTCTAACCTGCTCAGAAACCTCTCCCACTCTAACAGACTAATCCTCGCAGGGGATTTCCACCTCCCCACTATCCGCTGGAGCACCGCACCTAACCTTCATCTTCTCACCGACTCGGACTCCATGGAACTAGCAACTTTGACAACCGACCTTAATGTTCAGCAGCTTGTTACCGTTCCGACTCGTGAATCTAATTTCCTCGACTTGCTCTTTACTAATCTGAACTCTATTTCTCACTCCAGCTCTGTTCGAAGCGGCGTTAGTGACCACCTGTGCTCGGTGATCACTCTCCCGTTATCTCACTCCGTCCCCCTTGCTCACCTCGCAATATCCTATTTTTCAGGAAGGCCAACCTCCCTGCCATTCACAAAATCCTTTCAGACAACCTCCCTGACTTCAAATCTCACTCTGCCCTACTCTCCTCCAACCTTGCCTGGATCATGTTCCGTGATCTCCTACCCACCCATTAACCCTGGATCACTCGGGACCTTCGGCGGCTCCTTCAACAACTCAAACGTAAATACAAGATCATGAAGCGTTATCGAGGCTCCCATGTCATTGAACACACCAACCTGAGGAACCAGATCCAGCAGCACTATCTCTAGCCCACTCGACCTATCTAAGCTCATTAGGCACTCTCATGAAAACGAACTCTAAAGTGTTTTGGCGTTATGCTCGTAGCATTGAATAAAACAATGCAGGGCCCCCCCTCCACGTTGGAGCCATGTTGGTGCACTCCGCCACTGATAAATGCGAGATTTTAAACAATCATTTCCAGACCGTCTTCCTTCCTCCTGACTAGTCTCTTCCTTGCCTTTCCCACTCGCTATCCCTCCATCATGCAGGACCTGGTTATCTCGAAAGAGGGGGTTTCCAAGCAGATACAGCGACTAAACTCTCACTCTGCGGCGGGACCTGATGGCATCCAACCCATCATGCTCCTTCTCACCTTGGACCTGAGTGCTGAATACCTCTGTTATTTATCAGCTTACCCTAAATTCTGGTGAGCTGCCAGATGACTGGAAGCTTGCTAACGTCATACCTATCCCAAAGACTGGCCATCTGGCAGACCCTAGTAACTACCGCCCTGTATCCCTCACCTCGGTTCCATCCAAAATCCTTGAGCACATCATCAACTCGGCAATTCATTCCCATCTCTCTCGACACCTCCTCCTATCCCCCAGACAGTTTGGGTTCCGAAA
>JAQGBX010003559.1:0-17084 GCA_034698745.1 Megaphyllum sjaelandicum | reverse complement strand
CGCACGTCCACTTAGGTGAGTCTCTCCTATTTTTTTCAGACTTAGGAGACACTTAGGTGTCTGTGCGAACAAGGCTTTAGCTGGTACTTACTTTCCGATAGAAAATGCGACCGGAATGCAAGCCAAGATGAAGGAGAGCAGCAGCACGATGACGAACAAATTGAAGGATTTGGACGCGCGGTACGTCAACCGAGACTGGACGCAGGTCACGAACAGAGAAAACTGACCACCCGTGAAAAAAGCACCGCAAAGTCAAATTAAATCAATTAATAAAAACGCTTCATTTATAACGGACTAGCGGAAAGGCCGGGCTTTTCCCGGGCTATACTTCCTCCCCCGGTATCATCCCTTCCAATTCCCTATTTCAGCCCGCCTCCCCAGTATCATCCCTTCTAATTCCCTATTCCAGGTCCCCCTTCCCCTGGTATCAACACATCTGAGTCCCTATCTCAGTTTCCTTCCCCCCTGGTATCATGTTTTCCAAGTCCCTATTTAAGTCCCCTCTTCCCGGTACCATCTCTTACTAGTCCCTATATTAGTCCCCTCTTCCCGGTACCATCTCTTCCAAGTCCCTATTTCACTCCCCTCCCCCCAGGACTGAATAAATAATTTTGACTAAATTGATTTTTTTCAAAAAATAATGACAAACATGACGTCAAAATCCCGGCGTTGCCCGTGGAAAATTAAAAAAATCATAAACATTGACCTAGGTAATGGCGTTCTTTTTGAATTACTATTAAGTCAAACAAACGTCCTTTTTGAATTACCCCTTAAGTCAAACCAACGTCTTTTTTGAATGACCCCTTTAGTCATACAAACGTCCTTTTTGAATGACCCCTGAACCAAACGTACGTTTTTTGAATGAACCCTAAATCAAACGCACGTCCTTTTTGATTGGCCCCTAATCCACAAGCACGTCCTTTTTCAATGGTTCCTAAACCACACGCACGTCCTTTTTTGAACGACCCCTAGCTAAGCAACACACCCGTCCTTTTTGATTGACCCCTGAGCCACACGCACGTCATTTTTAAACGACCCCTAAGCCACATGCACGTCCTTTTTGAACGACCCCTAAATCTCACACAAACGTCCTTTTTGAATGGCCCCTAAGCCACACAAACGTCTTTTTTGAATGGTCCCTAAGCCACACGCACGACCATTTTGAATGTCCACCCACACGACCACACGACACACGACCACACGTTTTCTATTTTATATATTAGATAGATTATTGCTTATCCCTGACACTGTTTTGGTTTTCAATTTTGTTCATCTTTAATTAGCCTGAAGATTAAGCTTAAATGAAGCGAAGCGTATACGTTGTTCTCAGCAAAAAACACTGGCTGTAAAAATAATTAGTCGCGCCTTCCGCTTCTACTTACTCTTAATAAATATTTTCTATAACGGTAGTCAACATGCCGCATAAATTTAATTACATTTTAATAACTGAAGCTTCAAAGACGGAAAATTAAAACAATTTTAAAATTCTGAAATGATGACGAAGTAAGCATAAAGTACGGTTTCTACGGCTGCCAATTTCTGCCTCAAATAGTACATGTGATTCACTTTGTCATCATCTTAAGAGAATCACGCCATAACGCGCCGTTATCTTCAGAAGAGCCTTTTTTGTTCCCCACATTCTTTCAAGATATAGGGAAAATCTTGACATTGTTAAATCACGATTTGAATAATTTCGCGGATGAGCGTGAATTGCAATTTTTTACAAACAATGTTACACCGCCTAGAGCAGTGTGAACAAGTAAGTGTTCAACTTCCGGACGCAAACATTGCGCGGCTTTGTTTGAGATGGTTACGTGTACACATCCCACAACTGACAAGTTAGGCTCTCTTGATAGCAAGAAGGCATTTTAAATTATCGATTTTTGGTATAGTGGTGTTGTGTGTACATCTCGTTTGAAATCAACGGGGGAGAAGAATGTGCCCGCTGGAAATAATCAATACTTATCAATATACCAAATGACGACAAAAAATAGTTTCTTGGCTCAACTAAACTTACCGAATCGTAAATTCCCATTCACACACCCTCTTTTAGCATATTTTACGCAACACGCTTATAGTTATCTCATGTTTAGTCGCATCGTTTGCAACCATAAAGTTTACATAAAAGTTGCTAGGTGTGTGTATCGTGATAAGGTAGCAGATGGCTTACAACATCGCACTGCTGCACGCTGCTGTCAGGATACACAATGGATGTGCCACGTTTTTGCTAAAAAAAACGTATTCAAGCCACGTTCTGTATAAAAGGGAAAAAGAAATAAGCACAAAAACTGTTCAAGACATGCAGGTTGTTCATCTTCTGGTGTGCTTATATAAGAATGCCATAGACACGCGGTTTATCGTTAAGTGACTCGACTTGTGTAATGCGTTTTTATGCTCATTTCACGAATGCTAAAAATCAAAATGTCGATCCAGGAAAAAACTAAAACGCAATGACGATGGGTGAGAAAGATGGCCCTGAAACGTTTCTCATTGTTGGGTTTTTCTTTTTCTAAATGAACGAGAAACGTAATTATTCAGGATAATATCACAATAAGCTATATTGTTATGGTTGTTGGTGGCTTTTAAGAAACACCGGATAAAAGAAATTTTACATTATTGCTGCAAAGGGCATCATAGTGGGAATTTCGTGTTTCTTACTAGAAAACTTGTTTAGATACCTGAGGTAATTATTTGTCAAAATTCTTTTTTTATAAGAAAAAAAACTCCGTGTCATCTGCATCTGTCGTGGATATTTAGTTAATAAAGCCACTATATTGGAAGAACAATGCATCATTGACAATAATGTAGTTGTTTGCGTAACGTTTGTTTTGATCTAATAAATTGCGTTATTTTTTAGGTTGCATATTGTTTTTGTCATACTTTTTGTGGTTTTTTTCTTTTACAAAAAAGAAAAAAAGCCACAAAAAACATTCATGCCGTGCATTTAAGAAATATGATCGTTTTTTTCGGAATTTCTATGCCTTTCTGTGCTTGGTTTCCCATGGAAAACTTGAGTTTCAGGGCGATGCCATTTATTTCCATACCCTCGTATGAATTCAATTTTATCAATCAATAATCATATAAAAGCTTTATCCATTCCTCTTCGATATAATATCCAAACTTGTTCAGTAAAGCAGATAGGAGAGAGGGTTTTTGAAAATTAGTATGCTTATTAAAATCATGATATACTTTCTAGATTTCATAAATATAGAACATGGCAGCATAAACATTCACGCACAATGATGTGCTGTATATTGATAAAGTTTTTAGGGGAACCTAGTAATTAATTGCAAAAGTTCCTGTATATTTAAAATAAACGTCCAACGCTTAATTAGCCACGTTGTAATTTTGAACAAAGCGTTTAATCCCGTGCGTATTGATAGTTCAGTTATGCAAATATAAATTGTGAATATACACGCGTGTCTCTTATTTCAGTCAATTTAAAGCTGATACATGAAATCAAAATTGCCAAACTTTACAAAGTGGTGTTTTTTGTGCCACAGAGTGATTTTCTAACTGCTTTAATTTGTATCAGACTGCATGCATCTTATTTTTACCGTGACTTTTCCGCGAGTGTATAAAATTGCCCAGTTAATAGAATTTTAATGCACAGCCAGTATTAATAGATGCTGATCCGCTTGATTCAGTTACTAACGTCAAGTTCATAATTTTACGGAGGACATTGCAAAAAATCAAGTCTGAAAAGCGAGACGTAAGTCAAGCACGATTTCCACAGGACATACTTTTCTCAAATTTCCGAAACCAATGAAAAATACAAGCCGGAGGATGAATTTCCTCGGATGTCCGGAGCGCAGGGAATCACGTGATTTACGAGGTCATTTTTTCTGGACGTGTCTCGCGAGCTGCCAAAGTGCGCATGAGCAAAACTGAGTTTAATTCTCAATTGTAGAAATCGTAAAGGCAGTATGTCATAAATGCACTCCGTAAATCTGTCTCCTAGGGAATGCCGTGAATTTTGAAATGCTCGTCACACTGCGCCATCATTTCAGCTCGAAATCCGATGGATCATCACAAAATCGTGGAAACACACCTGCAACCCTCCATTATGATGTAAAATGTGCAGTTGCTCGTGTACTGGACGAGAACAATGACTCGTAATTGTTCAAAACGAAAAGAGAAAAGGGGACTATTTTATGGCATAAAAACTAAGTGCATGCACTCTCCTATTATTGACATTTTCTAATGGAAAACAATGGGAATAAGAGAGAAGAGAAAGGAATGAATTAATAACAGAAACAGTAATAGCTGGGGTTGCATGCATGCAGAACAGAAAATGCACCCTTTTCATCAAGGCAAAAGCCTTAATATGCGGACATTTCATTAAGTCGAAAGACATATTTCTCGAAAAATCCGACACCTCCATTTTGGGAGTCGGTAATGGCTGGATAACGAAAATCTCAACCTGCGGAGTCCTATTGACATGAATTTCTCGTTTAACGAGACGAGACTTAATTTTTTCTGGAATACTCTGACATCTCGAAGAAAAAAATACAGTTTACAATTAAAATATTCGCCGTTCTTTGTTTCGAGTATCGATGAATCATGCAAAGCAAATTAAATAATAAAGCTACTTTTGGCACACCCTGCAGAATTGAAAGGATCTAATGAGTTTTTGCTAATCATAGGGACACTTAGAATGTAAGCTGAACCCCTTAATTAATTGCGACACCAAAACGTTTTTTCTCATTCCAATTAACTGGATACTTTCACTGTTTAAAAAATACTTTTTAGCATATTTGTCCGCAGTCTTAGCAGCATTCTAATTTCTGACATCATTATGAATTTATTCCCAATATGAACAGAATGCAGTGCCTGATGGTAAATGTAATAAAGTTATTAAATATTGCAAATATCTTCAAATATTTCAGTTCACGACCATTCCTTTCATTCTCATTCCTTCTTTAAGATTGTAAAATTACATTCGATATAAAAACTTTAAAAAATGTTACGTCCATTTTTTTCGTGCAAGACTATTTTCTATTGTATAAGCTATTGTGTATTTTCTAGAAAGTATTTCACCAAAGAGTTACCAGCAAATTGTTGGAATTTTTCGTTTCATTTCTTTTATGGTATCTTGCGTCCGAGCGTTTAGAGTCCATTAAATACAGAATGTGAGCTATTCAGCAGATTGTACTACATCATAGGCCACAGTGTTCAAACACATTTTTGAGAACTTTTAATAATAAAAAATGTCACAAAGTTGTCTAAGTGAATTATGGAATGGTTTTGGTTGTTTAAAAAGTCCTTTTTAACCCAAGTGACTTGTATGCGCAACATTTTCCCCAGGTTACAACAAGAACGCGTATGATGCACCATATAAAACAGAAAACCTAAAATGGTATAAATGGAAAATAAATAAAAGCAAATGCATGAGCAAAAAAGGAACGACGTGATTGTAAGTTTTCACATACTGTGTGGATCCACAATGGAGAATAAAATAGCAACGTTGACATAGGATGCCAGTTCGACTAATCGGTTTTAACGATTGTAACGGAAATACACGTTAAAATCTATGAGAGCAATGAGTGAAGAGTGAAGCATTTCTGTTACAGAAATATTAGAAAGGTTTTTTGGAAAGGTTTTTTGGCGACCTTTATAGTTCTTAAGCATGCTTAAGCATATTAATAAATACAGTATGTGACTGAACATGATCACCATTACTGATTTTGTAACTGCACTTCATATTCACAGTGCTCCATTCATCATCAGAGCATTGGTCCCAGGCTCTTTGAAGTGTTTTGGCTAAGATGGATTAGTGCCATAAAAATTGTTGCGTGGTTTCTATACGTCGCACGATTCAAAACGAAATGCAGTATAGCAAATGGCCCAATTCGAGCATAACGTCGGTCAGCAACTGTCCACTGCTGTCCAAAACACAATTGGCGGGCGTTAAGGAGTAAATGGCTCATGGCAAATATGCTGCTGTCGTCTGTCGGGAAAGGAAGGATGGCAAGGATTCATCTCAGTTTCTGAAGAGTGATATTGGATTACCGAGAAGACGGGTTTTCATTTTTCTTATAGATTTTTCTCCCGAGCTCACTGTGGACGCCAAAAGTCATGAGTAATAAGTCGGCATTATAACCATAGTAACAACAACAACAACAGCAGCGACGCAATTGTTATTGTCAGGAAAGTGATAAATCGTCGGTGTTTGTGCCCCCAACGAGTTGCTATTTCATCCCCGATGGGTCGAAAACAAGATAGCGACACCTTATGGCAATAACGTCGTTAGATGGCGTCAATCGGGGTTTGATAAGACTAAATTGCAGCATTTGGTGCACACGCCACAACGCTCTTCATCACGCTTCACAGAAATTATGAGTGCCTCCTCCCCACACTCGTTTCATCTCCATGCACTTTGCCACACTTTTTTGTCTTTTATACATTGACGTCCACAATCCTTAACAATTTCTCCGTGGCCGAATTTGGCAACTTGAAACAGCATATTGCCCCTGTCGATGCACGTTGAAAACCAACGGGAAAAAACGCGTGATAAGCGAAGGGCCTATTTTCACACTCAAATTGCCATCACAGACGGGCTGTAATCATTATCCTCGCCATACACAAGAGTAATTTGAACGAAACATTAACGCCATTACTCATATCGAGCGATTTCGCCATATAACGCTTAACGACGGTAAACAAAGGACTCATTAAGGATTTTGCAGGGAAAAATAAGGTTCCCAGCTTGCATAATAGAACCGTGGATAAGATTTCTCTTTGCTAATTAAGCTGGTACAGGTCCAAAAAGAAAACTGAGTAAGGCAGATCAACCTGCGAGATAATTTGCCATGGTCATGCCAGTTATCAATCTTCATTAGAAGATTCCTGAAACATATGGGAATTTCCATATTCTCTCCGGTCCAGTCGAATGTAGTGTTATAATTTGCATGTTACTCAACTAATTATTGTTGAACTGATGCATCGTACGTGTCTCGCGTCAGTCCAATGTAAACTTTCGACCAATGCCGTTTGGACATTGATTGAAGAAATTTCCCCATAGGCTAAACCGCAGCGTTATTTAGGCTCGTCGCGATATTACTTAATTTAAAAATTACAAAAGTACGAAATTGCCCGAAGGCTATTTGGAAAACTATATAACTCTAGTAAATGGCACTTTGGGCATTGCCTTTGTACATTTTAAACAGGTTGTAGCTCCGTTATACTGTATACAGTGTGGCAAAAAAGTCTGTTGCACCCCCAAATTTCGAGAATGGCTGCAAAAATGAAAAATCTGATAAGAGGAACATGAAGGAACCACGGGGTGCTGAATGCAATCGTGCCCGAAACATTTGGCCCCAAGGCTCATTTCAAGGGCATTTAGGTCCTGTGTCTTAATAAGTCATGAGTAATAAGCCGGCATTATAACCATAGTAACAACAACAACAACAAACGGTAATAGCTACGAAAAAACGTCAATAAGAAAGTTGTAGGGTGTCGAAATATTAGTTTAATGGCTCCATTTGCAATATTTAATTATTGATCGCCACAAAACAAATGACTTCTGGGCTTCTATTATGTTTGCACCAGTGCATAACACCGCTACATTGCAGGAAAGCTCTAGGACCGGGTTTGTTTTAGTAATCGAGCTTTCCTGCAATATGGTGATGTTGTGCATGGGTGCAAACATACAAAAAGCCCTGAAGTCATTTGTTGTGTGGCGATCGATATTTAAATATTGCAAATAGAGCCATTAAACTAATATTTCGACGCTCTACAACTTTCTAATTGACGTTTTCTTCGTAGCTATTACCGTTTAAGACATAGGACCTAAATCCCTTGAAATGGGCCTTGGGGTCAAATGTTTTGGGCACGATTGCATTCAGATTTTCCATTTTTGTAGCCATTCTCCAAATTTGCCACCCTGGCATTTTTTCTCGTCAACACCATACTTTGATATATTTTATAATAACAATAAAGTGATGAGGTTTGAAACGAAATACATGTACATGTATACTTTGCATGCTTTAATTAACATGGTCAATCAAACTTTCGTTAATGATCTTTAATGATTCTTTAATGATCAGATCACTGAAAGTGAAAAATCCGATTATCTTTATGGAAATAAGATTAATTGAACCTCATTATAAATACTGTAATTGCATGAATTAGAGATATTATCAACTTTAATGTTTTAATGGCAAATGATATACACTGTACAAGCACCAATTTAGAATAAAGTATCTATGCTTATGTACATCTTCGAAGTTTCCTCGCAAGTTAAATATGACTCAATGGTTAGTAAAGCGTTCTAAGTGGCAGTGAGAAAATCGCAACTGTGCCTATCGGCATAATGCAAATTAATGCTGGTTTTGGTCGTATAAGAAACTTGTGAGAGTAACAGATTGCCATACGGGACCATTATTTGTTTAAATGGCAATCATGGTGAACATGAGCATTGTTTAATCCACGCAAATTTTATTGAGCCTCGAGGCGAAATCCTTTATCATTCTTTATAAAGCAAAGGAAACAACAGCTGCTAAAACACGAAGATTTACACTGCGGAATTGCGAGTCTTGGCATATATAATCTCGGCAAAAAAAATCATCAATATAATTTCATAGAAGTGCACAAGTAGAAAAGAAAATTTGCTCATATTGAACACGAGGTTTATAGTAAGTAGTTCTTAAAATAAGAGGATTTCCTTATAAAAGGAATGATAAAAATTGCTCGCATGGATAACGCCGCCCACCAAAGAAATAT
The DNA here is from genome assembly GCA_034698745.1 of Megaphyllum sjaelandicum. Taxonomy (NCBI): domain Eukaryota; kingdom Metazoa; phylum Arthropoda; class Diplopoda; order Julida; family Julidae; genus Megaphyllum; species Megaphyllum sjaelandicum. Next base: position 8,360 of record JAQGBX010003559.1, on the reverse strand, counting down.
AAATCTTATTGCATTGCCCCGGGATTGTCTGCGGGTAATACAATTTCAAAATCATTAAGTACTGTGCATGAAGCTAGATTGGTGCTGACCACCTTGTAGGAGAGATAGAAAAATCAATGAAAATGATGAGATAAAACCACTGAGAAGATCAATCAGATGACCTGTCATATAAACCATTATCGAATCATACTGTATATGGATGCATTGCATTTGTTCTCTATCCTTGCCAAAACCATACAAGTTATGGAAACATTACATAGGCTAACTTGTGGTATTTCTTCAGTTGAGCTTCAGTCTTGGTGTTGAACCTTCCATACCGTAGTTCAATAGCCATAGAAGAATCTCTATACAAGCTTATTCGTTTGCAAAGGTTGCAGTCAAGACAAAACTACTTTGATGCATGTACATATAAGAGTACTCAATGCCCAAACGTGTGCTTTTATATTTAAATAAAATTATAGCCGTTGCAAATCAAAAAAATCACCCTAGACAGCATAGCCTATAAAATTCAATTGATATATACACGTGAATGTAAATGCTGTAAGTAAAGCTCGCATCAAATGGCAGATTTATAAGCAAGCATTTCTTCAATAACTCGCAAAATGCAAAAATGGTCGATAATGCAAAACACAGCCATGATCAAACAATAAAAGCCCTTTGCCGCCTGAGGTTTTTGACCTTTCGACAAAAACATAACAGACGCATGTACATATATTTGGTTCATGTAATTTTTTTTGGCTATAAATGCTAAAGAGTTGGAGAGCAAGTTCGTATATTACATTTTAAACATGTATTCTGATTACATTGTAATGCATTTATTGTAAGATATAGAAACGTTACGTTGGAAACGCTATGTTTCTTCTCTTGGAAGGTATTTATAGAAAGACTGCTTTCACAGTAAATAAAATGCTTAAATATATAAGATTTAAAAGTGAAATTATGCTTAACACTGTATAGTTAGGAAAGAAAACTTTAAAGGTACAAATATGGACAATTTGTCAGGAAAATTATTTGCTCAAAAATGAATTAAATAGTGAAATGCGATGAAGATAATTGAGTTGTCATTTTGTTACGATATTAAAAATAAATATCCATTGCAATTCAATTATCAAAGTTGGAATGATTGTATCGAATCTGTGCAAACCCACGTGTTTACGCGAAATTGAAACAGCACGAGTAAGCGGATTAAAATTCAATTTCATCGACCCAGTAGTTTGCGGGAAATAAATTTGCTTTCAATCTAATTCAACACATAATAATTAACATTAACAAAGCCAAACAATACATCCCTTCCGTAAACTATAGTGTAAACGTCATGTATTATGCCCACACAAATAATGCCTAAATGTGTAACACAGAAAAGCCTCGGTGTGCTATTGCTTTAATCCTATCGATTGCACGCATGCGGTTGCTATTGACTGAGAAAAGCCAGGATCTGGAAGAGATTTCAGTTTGGAATCAGGAAAGCTTTTCCATACCAGACCTGCAGATAACGCGTGGTAGGTGTTGCATTCTCACAACTAGAACGATGCTCAACTGGATGGATGTTGATGCATTTTGAAGAAGAAAAAAACGAACTAGTTTTTGCTCAAATTTAACCTACGCGCAAACTAATGATCCCCATGACCCGAATCCTAAAAGTGCATGCACTTGCAGCATACATGTACATGAATGTATACTCATTTGCACTGTCCATGTTATTGTCCTTGTCCATCATTTAGTGCTTCAGAAAATCACGATGCATCACCTAAAAACTTCTTAAGGCTGAAATTAGGATCTTAAATCAGCTTTAAATTCAGAGTGTGTAAAGTTGGCAAACGATTAACGAGGCAATTTAAAATAAACTTTAGTAGACGCTTCAGCTTGGTACCTTTGTTAATGGCCTACTATTGGTAATGGGAGCCATGGGATTGACAGGAAATAAAAAGAAAATCTGCGTGCTAGTGACATGTTCATCCCTTCCTCAATTTCACTACTTTCACCTAAGTGGCAGACAAACATAAAGCAAACGCGCACATGCTATCAATATAACGATGAACCTATAAATAAAGGCACTTTTGATGCTATGTTTAGATCGCACTTTGAAGCTGTGCACATATATATAAAGTTATACGTACGGATTCTTTGAAAGTGAAGTGAATTGAAGTTGAGGTCATGTCAATGGTGCAAATACTCAAAAAAAACGAACACTATGGAATCCGAAAGAAATGACTCTCGGTTATTTATCTTGGTAACTGCGCTAAAAATAACTACCCTTTGTATAACGCTTACGTTTACCCACATGTAGAATTAATTTTTTTTAAGAATCCAAAATAATATCAAGCGAAGAATTTCAGCTAAGGTCATTTTTCTTTAAATTGATTTATAGATATACCTATATATAACAACATCTAAATTCCCCTTACATTTGATTTTATGTAAAGTAAATTAATTCAAGTGTTACTTGTGGATAATGAAAAGCATGTAGTTTAGTTCTTTCTGTCGATTATCACGGTAAAATAATAAAAATGAACAAGGCCCCGTTAATCTCTTAGTGCATCCGATTAAGACTACAGTATAACATAAAAAATTTCATTTAACAATAATGGCTTCATCGATTGACGAGACTTAGATCCAGCAAATTTAGAGCATGTCATTTTCCAAGAAATCCTTCAGCTTTTATGCAATCGCATAAAAAAGTAATGGATCTGCATTTTTATGCGAAATGCAACAGATAGGCTACTGATTTTGAGAAAATGTCCTTCGTTTTCCGCTCAACAGGGCTATAGCTTAAACTTAACCGGTCAGCACTTTACCAAGTCAAGCTTGAGTACGACTTTAATCGCACGTCCCATTCGATCGAGACACATTGCCGTGCAAGCGCGTTTTCAAGAATACCAAATCACTGTTGTTTTTTACCGTCTCCGGTTTCTTGGGACATATAACCATTTTCCAAATCATCAGTGCGAGATTGGCGCATATATTTCCAGGCACGAACTTCAATATCCTCGCTTTAACATCTCCCGACCCAACATTAAATCAAACCGTTCGGTAATAAAACTTTCCACGCTATGAATGGGGTTGCCAGGAGGCGTAGTTAAAACCCAAAGTTTCAGCCCAACAAGCCTCGCCATCGATTTATGTCGAAATCGATGCAACTATTTTACAAATTGGCAAAGGTCAAAACGTCTTAAACTGCTTTTCAGCGCTGCAAAATAGTCAAATAAAAACTTGCTCTTATTTAGCCAAAAAGTAATTAGCTTAATCTACCTTATTTCTATGCTTTTTTTTCTTAAGTCGATCTACAGTATTTTGCGAGAGACTCCCATGCATGGTTGATCGGAAGACAAAGCCCGCATTTTTAAATTTTCTATTGATTGGTGGCAGCTTAGCATTCTCAACGCATACTTCGTTACTCGTGTAAAAAGATTCTGAGAAATATTCTGCATACTATATGCAATTTTTTTTTATTTTCTGGGAGCATCTGGATATCAATTACGAAGGAAAACCAGAAAACAATGTGTTGGCGTTAGTTCTATTGGCATCAAAGGCTTTACTGGGAATGCGTGGTATTCCGGACTATTCCCTCTCAAAACCCATTTCCTCGGTATACATTAAAGTGCATGCCAACGCATGATATGAGTTATTGGCAATCAAGCGTAATTAGGCACTAATGGGCATCTTTATTTAAGGGAACATGATGACGTAGATTCGACGTTGGCTTTGAATCTCGCCAATGTACAGTGTTGGTAAACCACATTTATCAAACTGTCAAGGCTCTACCTCTTTTTATGTAATTAAGGTTTCACCTCCTTATTTTGGGCACGCATAAGTGGTATGATGTGCGCCCAAGATAGGAGGTGCCTATGACCGCGATGTCTTTTTACTTCGATCGTTGCAAAGGCAAATACGAATAAATGTTGAGTAGAAAAATGAGGAAATGCTATAATCAGCGTTTCCTGTAAGGACTTATTGGAAGAAGTACGGTAAATGTAGCTGCAGTCCGAAGAAAATAACTGAGGAACGTGCAAATTAAGTTGGCAATAATTTTACAAATATACTTATTACTTATAATTTACTATGAAAATCAAAAAAGAAATCTTTACGATGATAATAGTCTGAAAAATATTCAAATATACAAACAAGTTAGAAGTTGAGAACACTATATCAGCCTCCAGTCTTCAGCATGTTTTTCAAATGGAATAAAGTTTCATTTCATCGTTATTATGGATTTTTTTTTAAATTTTAATCCCTGTTATCGACCTTTGAAAAGTAGGAATCTATACAGATTCGCACAGTTATCGTTTGATGAAATTTGTTTTAAAACTTACTTTAACTTATATCGTTAAAACGTCATTCTTCATTTTCTTTAAAATAAGAAGGCTACACATACTTTCATTAAAATTTGTTGCAATTATATTTCAAACAAATGCTGTTGCATAGGATTTTTGATTAGTAAAAATTGCATGGAACAATCGTTCAATCGATCGGAAAAATAATTACATGCATACCGAAAAATTAAAAGTATTCTTAGTTCAAGCTGAGTGAGTTTGTCATCCTAACGTAGCTGGAGAAAAACTAGATCAGATTTGCATATTTAGCATGAATTAGTACAGATTGAAGACAGATTTATAATTTTTTCAGCCACACCTACGACGAAGCACATAATAATAGCATCGGCGTGCTAAGTGCATAAATGAAAACAAAGCCCACGCATTTCAGAACATTTAGAAATGGGGTGGATGCACATAATAATATGGAACTAAAAATAGGAAGATGATCTGAAAACAAGCACACATCATTCAACTCCACCCAGCTACATGAGCATTAAAAGAGGCGGCAATAAGCTCCTTAAGTCAGCCAACCGTGAGCTTTTAGAAATACACTTTTTGTGGTGACAGTTTGCGACGAATACAGCACGAGCACATGCAAAATGAAAGCTAAAAATGAAATGCACTCATCAAATACGTATAAAGTATACGTTTCGCAAGTTGAAAATCGACGAGCTGATCTAGCGAGGAAATCGACTGATATTCGAGCCAATTTCGAACGAGCCAAGCAGATTAAAACGACTGCAGCATAGCTTCCTTTTTTACAAAGTGGTAATGCATTTGCATCTGATTCCGCAAATGGCGTATTCGAGGCATTTCCATTGGCTAGGACTAAGTGGTTAAATTTAAACCCCAGTTTAATACACGTTTAATAAAGGGTTCGTCCGAGTATACAGGACGATTGACTTTTCTAGATTTTTGGGAATAGTTTAGTTAGGGTTGAGGGGACAAATCTTGATCTAAACGCATGTTACGTAGTTTAGTGAGTTACTTTGTTAGAAGCTTAGCCAATGATAAAGTTCAATCGGGCCTTCATCTCAAAACTTTGACACCCTGTATAGTGTTTATAACTATATCTGGTTATACTGCTCCACTTCCCCAGTTACGGTACCTAGGTGACAGATGAGATAAGGCTATAAGAGTCAAAGCAAATTCGTTTCCTTGGCAGACAGTAGGGAAGTGTGTTTCAGTGTTACCAGAGTAACCTGACAGTAATCCCACTCCGTTCCGCAAGAATTAATGTGAGAATAAAAACTTTTTCCTTATGCCTCTAATAGCAACACATTTAAACTAATATTAAATCTATAACGATTTAGTAGCTATCGATGCAGATTAGAAGAAATGCAATCCGCAGATATCTCTGTCTTGGCCGTTTGCCACATAAGAAGGAGGTTTTATATTTCAGGAGGATAAACCTTTAACTCTTATTTATTTTCATCGGTTGTAGGAAGTATAGGAAGTGGAAACTATACTTGAAATAAAAAAAACGAAAGGCACCCTGATAATCCAGGAAAGGAAACTTACGATGCTCATAAAAATCACGGCCCCGGATACTGCCTTGATCCATTTTTTTTAAATTTCGCTGGGTCTCATACGGCTAAAGGTGTTCAATCGAGCCTATCACGTTCTCCTAAGGCTGGGACATCTCGAAAAGTTTCGATAAAAATAATAGGACCGCTATACGATGTTTATGTGTACAATGTTTTGAGTCCCAGAGCACGCCATTGCAGATACAAATCTGTAATTTTTTGAAGAAGAAATTGAGAAGAAAACCGATTCGCGTGACTGAATCAGCGATTCACCTGGTAGCTGTTATCGGAAAAAATACACTACAGATGGATCGTGAGCCAACTTTTCAAGATACGGTCTTCAAAAGATAGGAGACTGGCATAGTACGTCTAGCTTACAGAAATTTTCAAGAATCTTTTCATCGTCAACTCCTAAATTCATCAAAATTGTCCACTGAGAAGCATGTCTTATTCATTTTTAATACAGCTGCACAGAGAGAAAATAACGGTTATGTAGGCCATCCCGTATGAAAAGAACCAAACATTAACGTTAGAGCCCCTTTTGTATTGCATGCTTGGAAGCACGTATAGTGGGCAGTTTTCAGAACATAAAGCCAAATGGAATATTTTTTCTAAATCTACTGAAGACGTTTGCGAGGATGTTTCATTTAATTCGATAAGATGTATTACATCCGGCTAAAGATAACAACGCTGAAGTTCGACTGGGAAAAGTATACTAATGCAATGATAATCGGCTTCGAAACTTTTTTTTCTTCCATAATCAAATGAAATCTGAGGAGAATAGAAGCTAGATCACTAAGCAGTTTTATACCCTTTTGTTTGGTCTCTTGATACACTTCCGCGCATTATTTTCAGTTCGTTTAGTTCACGTGATTAAAGATAGAAGTCTATACTACGATGTAGACCTAGCCGATTTAAAATGTATTCATACAAAATTACAAACAAAACGTTGTAAAAACCGTCCGTAGATAACAAACATTACAGAAAAGGTGTAGTAAAATGGATGGATTAACGTTATCAAAATGTTGAGCAAGGCAAAATTAAAAATGTAATTGCTATCTTAAGCTATAGTCCAGACTGGAAGAAACAGGCACTCCTTGCTGCTAATTGCTGCCATTTGTTGTTGGAAACGTAAACTTATGTAAGTTATGTTTCCAGAAACAACTGGCACCAATTAGCAACAAGATGTTCATCCATGCTTATTCCTCCCTTGTGGACGTAGAATTAGGCTAATGGTAAATCTTTATGGTGCATTTACAACGCACTATGCATAGATGTTCAACTGCGTTTGAATTAGCATATTTAAACAAAGAAGGAAACCAATATCCTATATAAATTAGTTATTTTAATAACACTCTGGAATCAATTATTCCATGTTTTTTTTTTACAACTACGAAAGTGGAATTGCGATTTATCATCTCTTATAGCTTATTTTTTCTAATTGAATCATACAGCATATTTAAATTATTTGGCAAAGACAATAACACCGCACCCGGTATACGAGCTTGCTGGTAGGTTGGCAAACTAACCTGCAAAGGATCTTCCTTACCAAAACCAAGATGCTAACTTCGTTACAATGGAACATTTTTATCAAGTCAGTGAACTTTTTTAAGATAAGCATCAAGAATTGTCATGTAAATACATTTCTGAATAGGCGTATCTTAAATCCATGCAGGAAATAATGTTTCGCCTCAATTGAGGCAATTTTCTATCTTAGCATTAGTCGCGTAATTCACTGGCAATTTAGCTCATTTGTAAAATCATCTTTCCCAGCATTAACAAGTGAAAGCGAGAATCCTTTTTGTCTCCACTCGCTCCTTGGATGGGAAATTTTGTTACGAGCATACAAATGCTTCATTATAAGAAGACTTGCCTCAGATTAGATGAATACATTTTAAAGGTTTGATAATGCGGACAGGCTCTACTCTCTATTCAAATGCCAAATTGCCAAAATCAGTGTATATGCTGGAATTGAATTTCTCTCTAGGGACACTTCAACGCCAGTTTCCTTCGTCTTCCTTAATGATCGAGCGTGGCGCTGTTCGGGGAGTAAGGTCGACATTTCAACTGTTAAAACTAACCTCGCAGAGGTGTTTAGAATTAGTCAAGTTCACCCTTGTGAGTTTGACCTTCACAATATCGTTGCACATAAAAGCCATCAAAATAGAAATATGGAATAATTAAGCAGGCGAAATTACTTGGGTTTTAGCTGGCAAATAGTACTATTTATAACAACTACGCCACCTTAATTCTGACTTGTTTCTGCTCACTAGTTAGACATGATTATCTGGAATCATAAAAGTAAAATGATAAAAAGCAATGGAAAGGATAATTAGTTGAATGAATTTCCGTCCTATTCTGTTTATATTACAAGTTGTACATTTACATGTATACCGCATACTGTGTCTGTATTTATCTACTTAACCGGGTGAAAAAAATCTTAGTACCGTATTTTCACGACTATAAGACGCACTTTTTTCATCAAAAAATTGCCTCCAAAATTCAGGTGCGTCTTATACTC
>JAQGBX010003558.1:0-17086 GCA_034698745.1 Megaphyllum sjaelandicum | reverse complement strand
GGGGATAGGGGGGGTGAAATAGGGAATTGGGAGGAATTAGACTAAGCCAAAGCAACGTTTGGCCGGGACAGCTAGTAACAAATAAAAGTACTACTATATACTGCAATATACATATATTACAAGGCTATTACATTACCTAAAAGTGTCATGCTTTTTTGTATAAATTGTCATATTCCATAAAAACTGTTCTATTTTGGCAATGCTCCGTCGTTTATGTTATACAAATTGTATAGTATGTATTGATTATTTCGATAAATGTTCACCTTATTCAAAAATAATCGTTGTTGAAATTAAAAAAAAAAAACATTTATCGAGAAGTTTTTCGTATCGATTATACCAAATATTGTTTTATTTTTTAGAACTTTGCACAGTCTTATGAGAAACTTGCATCGTTTTACGAGACACTTGCATCGATTTATGAGAGACTTCTATCGATTTATGAGAAACTTGCATCGATTTATGAGAAACCTGCATCGTTTTTAGAAAAACTTGAACCACTTTTTTAACATTTTTTTTTCAGGGCGACACACAGAAAAATGACACGGACTCAATCAGAACTGTGAAGTCATCAGCAAAGTCAACCACTGCAGAGATTTGGAACAAGATGATCAGCGTTTGCGACACTCCATACGCGCTCCTGGCTGTCAACGTCCTAAATTTCTCCATGAACCTCGAAACATTGCAGCGACTGGTGCGCGTACTCTCCGAAACAGAGGGCACAAAAGTGGTAGGTGGCGCTACCCGCAACGCTACCGGTCACTGGCGGGCGGGCTGCTACCAAGTGGCTCTGAAGAACTACGTGCTGACCTACACAAAGGGGTACCACGAGTCGACCGTGGAATGCATGAGGTGTGACTTCGTGGACGGGCCGTTTTTGGCTGAAACGAGCTTTCTCAAGAACGTGACCATGGCCAAGAAGCTTCCGGCCAAGATGCTGCTTCTGAATTTCTTTTTGAAGGTCTTCCGCGCCCAAAATTCCTTGCTGTGTCCTGACGTGATGTTCGATGTCACCGACTTCCTGGCATCTGATGCAGCCAAGGAGAAGCACCACTGGAAGGCCCTGGCCACCAAATGGCAGCTTAATCGCGTCCACATTCGCTTCCCCAGAACCGCCATCCTGCACAAATTCAACTGCTCGGAAGTGGGAGTGAAGTGCGAGGCCATTCATGGTAAGTTGACCAAGACTCTTCCGGTGTGCTGCCAGGATGAGTTCGCCAGACTAATCGGCTTCTGGGCCAAATTCGCCGACGAACACGGCATTGCCTATCGGTTCCTCTCCGGATCGCTCCTCGGAGCGGTTAAGATGGCGGACGTGATCCCTTGGGACATTGATGGCGACATGGTCTTCGACAGGGACTACTTTAGCGTTGTCGAGGAGTCCATCGGATTGTTCGAGAAGGCGGGCATCAACCTGAACGTCGAGAAGAGACCGTCAACCGGAGATGACTTCCAGTCGTTTGGCTACTTGAGGATGGTGTTTTGGGGATTTCATATCAAAATGTACGCCATCCCTTTGCAGCGTCTAGAAAAAAGTGGCGCTGATATCCCTGGAGTTAATACTTTCAAGTCGACCTTGGTGGAGATTCGCGGCGTGTGGGTGCCGGCACCCCCTAACCCCGGCCTCTACGCAAGGGAGCTCTATGGCGTGGAAAACCTCAAGCACGCCATCAGTTGGAGGTATACTGGCAAAATAAGCCCTCATGAACCGTACGATGCCGGGCACTTCAGCGCAATCTGTGACGAAGAAGGACACCACGCCTGTCTGAATGCAATGCCGGCTGACGGAAGTCTCGCCTTCAACGTCCCAGAATACTAAACTGGAAAGTTCGATTTTTCATCGAAATTTCTTGAAATTACAATATACATGTATAGTGGCTGGCTACCAGCCGTACTATAGTACCGGTAACACGGGCAGTCGTACATGGTGCGTGCAACTTTGACACATTAATAGCGTCAAAAGATTTCAATGGACCAAGAATTTTAAACAAAGGCGTGGATCGAGCTCCATATCTATTAATCACCGTTTTGTCTTAGATCTTAATAGATGGCAAATTTTAATAATGGAGTTAACTCCTTTCCCATTTATCTGGAAGGCTTGTAGTCTTTCAATTATCAAACATTCTTTTTTTGATAAAAAAAAATGTATTATTTTTGACAAATTCTCCAGAGACCTTATGCTTTCTTTTTCAGAAAAAAGTGCGAATCTTTTGAGAATGACATTATTTGTTTTCTTGCTCTTGCATGTCAGTATCTATAGTTTTTTTTAATGTAACAGGGCGCCGGAAACCCTAGGGCCGGCTCTCGCTAGAGGTTCACTCATGTAAAATTTATTGGAAGACAACGTTTTTTAAAATGTCTGGTTTTTGACACGTTTGAAGCAAGTTTGAAATTTGAAAAAAGAACGTTTTTCCAAAATTTCCAACATATCAAGTGATTTTCCTATATTCTTAAAATCTTAAATTCTAAATTACCCGTAAACTATTAATCACGTGCTAAATCACGATTCTCACTTTTTTACATTAAAAGAACTCAGACAGCAACTTTACAAATGACACTTTTGACAGTCGTGAAGTTACGTGTAGTGTTAACCCTTATTTCATTTGCTCTAATTTTCTTGACCACTTTTAAAAAAGAAATAATCATTGGAAAGTGTGAAGTGAAGTAAAATTTAAGTACAAATTAACACTGATAATTAACTGCGGTATTCTAAATTAAGTTTGGTATTAACGTTAACAGAGATTATTTGTTATATTGTAAAAGATGATACAATCTTTTGTATTTATGATATCTTAGCATATTTATTGTGTGAAATAAATAGATAAAACAGTTTTCATAAATTGCTATACAGTCATGGTTTACTACGTAGTTACAAAAGATAACCAGCAAATAGCAAATGTGGTAAATATAATAATTTTTCTTCAAGTGAAAATTGTACTTTTAAAAAATCAATAAATTAGAAAATTTGTGAACAATAATTACTGTATCGAATTCAAATTTTCAATAACGTAGTTTTCTAATTATTAATGGCGTCAGTAATTAGAAGTTTTTGTGAAACATCTATATATTTTTAAAGCACGCCATTTTTAACATAATCCCTGTTTATTTTTTAAATGTTTAATAAAATGCTGTATTCCCGGCGAATATTAAAAAAATATTCTAACTTCAACATTTCTTCTACACTATTCTTCTAATAATATTAGAACTTTTGATGTCTTATGTAGCAAATGTGCTGTTTTCTAATACTGCGTAGATAATATTACGTTTTATGATAATAAGTATTGTCTTTTTAGCGTGAAAATTGCCACGAAATGAAAATATATTTATTTAAAAGGTGCAATTTTTGATTGAATTGATACGAGTCAATTTTGAAGAAAATTAGACAGTTTTTGTTAAAAATCGTGTTTTTATCGATCAATTTGGGTAATTCAATTTGCCGATTATAATTAAAATGATAAAAAATACGCCCCAGATCATGCGTTACTTTGATAATCTGAATTCTACTGTAAATATATGTAAATAATATCCTGCAGCACATTTTTGGACACTATTAAGACTGACAAGATGGAATATTTTTAAATCTTAAAAAGTAATATTATATAGTAAATTCAGGATTGCTTGTGTTTGAATTATTATTATCTGAAATTGATAGCATACTTACACGAGTTTGGGTCAAAAGTAGGCTCTGATAACGCATTTTTTAGATAACCTCCATGGTAAACTGTATTAAACCAAATTTAAGCAGAAAACGAGAAACCTACCTATAAGTCAGTATGCGCTTAAAAGCGGTGCTGTTTTTGGGTTTTGCTTCCACCGTAATCGCTGTCATAGTATTTCATATTTCAAGAATTGTTTTGTCATCACATGCATTACCTAAGAAATACGTACCCGTCAAGGGTAAGATAAATCAGTAACACTAATTTTAACGCTTTAAACATGTTAGTTATACAAGTGTGTATTTCATAGCTTGCATAAGAATCTGTAATGTTCAGTATTATTTTCTTAACACACACGGCATTTTGAACACACAGGTAACGTGACGCACAGTCTAGTCTGTCCCGAGAGCTACACTGGACCAAACCAAAAAATGGGAACAAAATGGGTGACAGAGAAATGCGATTATGGCGTTCCAATACCCGAATTGGTTACGGTAGTCCTATTTGATTCCAACCATAAACTGGCGTTAGATGTGCAAAGGAGCCTTCCAGGGGTCGCTGTTATTGTGCCAGTAAGCGAGGTACTGTCTCAAAAGATTTTTAGAAATGATCGATTTTTTAATTCGTCTCGGAGCAAAACTGTTCAATTGTAACGCTAAATATTGGGAATTTGTCCAGTGAAATAAAACGAAAACAAAGTTTCTTTACAAAGTAAAAATTATTGGGTTAACGTGCTCATATTATATTGTTTGTAATATTACAAAGATTCAGAATGTGCTTTTTTCACTGACTTAATGACATTTTTTTAAGGAAACACACGAGGTGTGTCTGAAAACAGGTTTTATCAATTTATATAATATCAAATTTTCAAAATAAGTCCAATTATTTTCGTGTTTAAAATCTGTGCTTCATAAAATGTAACCTCGATTTTTCGGTCAAGCCTAAAATCGCCTGAAATTTATCCACAAACTGTCTTTTCTTTGCTCACCCTCACAAATTATATACAGTATAATAAATCACGAAGCATTAGTGTTATTTTAATTCTTATCAAAACTATTTACACATTTTACTTTTCTTAGGGTGACGCCCATTTATCAGATTCCGGCTCCATCAAGTACGTCCTCACAGACAATAGCGCAAACCCTGGTGAAATTTGGAACACTCTGCTTAGCACATCCAATACCCGCTACACATTCCTGGCGGTCAACGTCCTAAACTTCACCTTGGACCTTCGAGCGTTGCAGCGCCTGGTGCGTGTACTATCCGAAAAGGTAAGCACTCAAGTGGTAGGTGGTGCCATCCGCAACATCACAGGCCACTGGCGGGCTGGATGCTACCAGATGACGCTCAAGAATTATATTCTGACCTTTACCAAAGGGTATCACGAGTCGAGCGAGGAATGCATGATTTGCGACATGGTGGACACCCCATTTCTGGCTGAAACCCGGCTGCTTAAGGAAGTACCCATGGACATGAAGATTCCGGCAAATATGCTGCTTGCGGATTTCTTCCTGAAGATCTTCGAATCGCAGAAGTCGCTGCTGTGCCCCGACGTAATGCTCGATGCTAACGACTTTCTGGCAACGGCACCGGCCATGGACAAGCACTCTTGGAAGGCGCTGGCCACCACGTGGGAGCTGAATCGCGTCCACATCCGGTTCCCCAGGTCCGCCATCCTTCATAAATTCAACTGCTCGGAAGTGGGGCTGAGTTGCAAGTCTTTCATTTATTCCACTCTGACCAAGACGCTTCCGGTGTGCTGCCAGGAAGAATTCGCTAGGCTTATAAGCTTCTGGGCAAGATTCGCCGACGAGCACGGTATTATCTACCAGTTCGTATCCGGATCATTGCTAGGTGCCGTCAAGATGGAGGACGTGATTCCGTGGGATATCGACGGTGACATGAACTTCAACGGGGACAACTTCAGCTTCGTCCAGGACTCCATCGGAGCATTCAATAAGGCAGGCATCAACTTGATCGTCGTGAGGGAACCTTCAGCAGGAGAGAAGTGGAAGAATTGGGGCTATTTGAAGATGGTGTTTTCTAAATTTTTCATCGAAATGAACGCCGCCCCGAGGAGTGTTCTGGAAAATAGTGGCGCCATCATCCCTGGCGACAATCTGAGCACAACCTGGGTGGAGATTCACGGAGTGTGGGTTGCGGCGCCCCCCAACCCCGGCCTATACGCAAGAGGGAGCTACGGTGTGGACATTCTCAAGCACGCCCTTAGCTGGAGACAAACCGGCAAAAAAGGCGATGAGCCATATGACGCTGGGCAATTCAGCGTCATCTGTGACGAAGATTGGCACCACGCCTGTCTGGACGCCATGCCAGCTGATGGTAGCTTTGCCTTCAACGTCCCGGAATACTAAACCGGAAAATTCGATTTTTCATCGCAAATTTTCTGTTATTTTTTAATTGTATTTTTGATACAAAAACTGACCACTTTGGAAATATTTAGCCATATACAGTACATTGTATGTACATGTGCATGCAAATTATACGCAACATAGTTCCGTGAAGCCACACGTGGCTTTACGTGTTCAATTTATTATAAACTAGTCGTAGGATATAGTATAAGTTACCTGCCAATAAGGCGATATTGATTCACATCCATAGAACTAGCCAAAACGGTCGGCCATATTATTTTAAAAAAGTCGGAATACGAGTATTTTTAAATGACATTATTTACAGAATTATTTGCCAATATTGATGAAACAATACTCTCATAACTTTTCCGATACCCATAAATTTGAATATATTCACGTATTGAATCAAACAATATATTTCAATGGGATTTCCCAATTGTTGATAAGTGGATATCCTTCTTTATAAACATTTTAATGTTCAGCTACAATATTTATCACCTGTTTTTAATACTTACATCTTTGTTTTTGCCTTTATTTCTAAATAAATAAATTGTGACGGTTACATTTTGCAGTTCTAATGTTCATCGTAAGATTTTCAAATCACGTCGCGTTGACTAACCAAATGTAATTACTAACTCGGCTTGCATATAGGCCTACTATATCGAAACTTTCACATATTCACAAGAGAAGTTTGCATCATATAATGCATTTGAATGCATATAAGTTTTTGGAAACAAAAGGTGACATAAAAGCCACACACGTATGGACCGTGGGAGACTATATATATATGTATGTGTATATATTTTGCATTCAAATTAATATTTTCGTTTTTTATTATTATTTAAAACGATATTTTCTGCAAACAGATACTGTAATGGCGTTGAGATTGTATAATACCAAGTACTCACTAAAATTATCCGGCCTCCATGGTACTAGAATATTTAATCAGTTGCTGCTTGTCCATATGTTGGATTGACATAATTTTTGACAGCTTTAACATAAACTGGATTATCGTCCTAAAACATAAAAAAATAATATTTTGAAGAAGGGCTGCTTCAAAAATCCTTACTCTGGTTGGTAAGATGCATGTAAGGTTAGAATAATTGGAAGACTCGAAGCATGGCAATAAAAGATTGAGGTCATCAGAGCACCGAGTGTACCACTAAGTGTCATCTCCAGGCTTTGGCGATGGTTCATTGCAAGACATCGGAAATCTTAGTTGATAACAGTACAGTATAACTCCAATTATCCGAATCAATTGGGACCGGACCCCATTCGGATAATCAAAAATTCGGATAATTGAATTTTTTCTGAAAAAAGGGTACAAATATTATGTATTTTTAAGGAAAAAGAGCTTATTTTCGGTATGTATGAACAGGCAACACTTTTACATGTTAAATAGCGTATGTATTTACAAGTGCTGTACATTAGTTCATGTGCATTGTAAATGAAAGTCATTGTTTGCTGAATATCTCGGTCAAAGTATGGTGTTTGAATGTCTTGATCCGTTTTTGGGCAGCCAATGCGAATCACGTTTCCGCCTTAAATTTATTTTCTGAAAGCGATTCGGATAATCAGCGATTCGGATAGTCGGAGTTCGGATAATTGGATTCTACTGTAAGTGGTGACTGATATTCAAAGATACCAATTTGCAACTAATTTGCAACCAGTCAACTGATGGAAAACTGGTTGCCAAATTGCATACTGGTATCAAATGCATAAAGTTTTTAAAGATGTTTGAACTGATTTCCAACTGATAACATAAGCAATCCTTTTTTAGGCTTGTGATGTTTAATTGATTGCAAACTGGTGTTCAAGTGGTTTTAATTGATTTTACTTAAAAGTTTGCTAATATTAGGCCTATGTAAAATTTACTTGCAATACAATTTGAATGTAATCTTTCACTAATTTTAATGATTAAATCAAGCAAAATGCTTGTACTCACTAAAAATGAATATTTACAGTGTGATAAAACCAAATTTCTTTTCAATAAATTTTTTTTGGCTATTTAAAAATGTATTAAATAAACAACTTGACTAAAAATTTTAATACATTTAAATACATAGAATTTTTTTTAATGAAGGGGAAGTGAAAAATATAATTGCATATTAAGGAATTTGCAATAATACATTGCATAATAGACAGCATGAGGCTACGCATTTTAAAACACCCCTATTTTGTGATAATGGAACAGCTGACAGGAAATGAGTCATACCAATAGTGACCAAAGTGTTGTTGTTGACAATTATTGCAAGGGAAAAGTCCCGTTTTTGGCCCTGATGCCTAATACAACAAGTTTGGTGTATTACTTGAAACTATAGCTGCATGTGAATATGGTGAATATGGTGCCATGCAAAATGTTTATTGGAATGGATTATAGAAAACAACAATTCAGCTTTTGAAGATTTCGAAAAGATATAAAATGGGTTGTATCATGTGGAAAGTTCAACCATGATCTACAATGGATAATTAATTGAATTGCAATTCAACTGGGCATGGACTCTTGTGATGTGAAATTATATGTGGCATGCAGGAATGTATACTATAGTTTAAGGTAAGGAAAGCCATTTTTTGCCAACAAATTCAAAATTATTTGACAATTTTATAATGGTTTTGAATCTCGATCTTGGAATTAACTTTAATTAAAATCACTTTTGCTTGCTGTTCGATGAGATGATTATATTGCCTTGCATTTACTCATTAAAGGTTTTGTCTGTGATATACTGTCTATTTGAATAAATTATATTTCAAATTTTTACATGTACTGTATATTGTGTGTATTACATTAACAGAAATGGCTATTTTGGCAGAATTTTCGTTAACTTTATAGATGAGCAGTTGGCATGTAACGTTCGTACAAGCTGTATGTCAAAACATTTACACCATCAGACATGAAATTGTTCTTAATAAAACATTTGAGGAATCCTTATTTTGGATGTCAGTAGAAAATAATCTGGGAAGATATAATTGCCGAACTACTTTATCTAAAATTCTGACATGTTTATATTGATTTTTCATAAATATAAAAATATTGTAATCCGATCACATGAAGTGATTTCTAACTGTTGTCAAACTGGTCACATGAATGTATTCTAAACTGATTTAAAACTGGTCACAACACTGGGAGTAAACTGATCGCAGCTAGAGATCAGTGCGTTAGTGATATCAGTTTGTTACTGATATCAGTATGTTGCTGAGATTAGTACGTTACTGATATCAGTATGTTGCTGAGATTAGTACGTTACTGATATCAGTATGTTGCTGCGATCAGTACGCTATACTGATATCAGTATGTTCCAATTATCAGTATAAAAAATATACTGATCCTTCGACCAGGGATGAACCAGAAATATTCAGATGATAACTAATAAACTTTTGAGAATGATTTAACGCCCTCAAATTATTTACATCTTCCTAATAAGGAGATGGCCCCATCCTGCTTTGAAGTTCAAAAAGCGGCACCACTTGTCACCGATTACCGGAACTGGAGTTGAGAAAATGGTCGCAATTTGATACGTTATTGTGTTTGGACAAATTTGTCAGGCCTGTGACATGGAAACGGAGATGATAAAACACACCAAAAGAAACCAGACGAGGCTGGAGCGAATGGGTATTCGGTGAAACCCATTTCCACAATTTACACACACATGCTCGCACCACTCCATTTACAAAACAAGGGCAGTTGTTGCAATGTTGGGCACAAATTATTCACAACTAATAGTTTTTTTTTAAAATTACAACTATATTACTAGAGTTTAGTTGCAACTAACAAAATTATTAGTTCTTATTTATGGGTACGTAACTACTTTTTGTAACTTTTTAATTGTAGTTGCAAGAGCAACTAAACTATTTAAGTTGAAAAACATTAGTTGTACATTAGTAGTAGTATATTTCTTAAAGGTCCCTTATACAAATCATTTTGAAGCCTGTAACAGAGGTATTTCGAGTACTCTAAAGGTCGACACAATGTTTTCAGTCTAAAATCGAAATTGTTCCACCAAAACGAGTTTCTATTTATTAGTACTTTGTGATGTTGTTATTAATTTCATGAATAGAAAATATACAGTATATGCGGGTGTTCCGTTTATCATGGTTTGTCCAATATCTTTTAAAATAAATAGTAAATCATAAAAGTGACCTGAATATAGGAATATTGGTGCATGCAGTAATAATATGATGTTGCATGTTCTCAGCAGTTGTAGGAACCTCTTTTAGAAAGTGTTTATTGTTATCATCATAAACATGTTATGTTCCCCTCAAATAAGGGGAGTTGTTTTAAATCGATTTTTATCTGGAACATTTTTTGGTAGAATGCAAATTTCTCAAAATGTATAGTTTCATAGATTACAGCAATTAAAATCTAAGATAATGCCAAAAAATCTATCAGCAAAACGAACTGTGTTTTACGGTAAGTGCAGATTTATAATCTGCAAAAAATAATGGGGGTCCCATTTCAAAAGTACAAAGGGACTACCGGGTCACCCAATAGGGGGACAAGGGGGCATTTCATTTTTGCATAATTTAAAAGGCAAGTTGGTATTATTAATCTTGTATTCTGATAACTTTTACGATTTAGGCTACTACTTATTTCAAAAGAAATTAGACAAATCATAAAAAACAGAACACCCGGTATATCGTCTGCTTCTTTGTTACCTTTGTCGCCTTCGAAGCAAATTAGGGATCATCCATAAAGGACGTCTTTTATTTTTCCAGGTTTTTAGACTTCTCCCCTGTCCCCCACATGTCGATCCCGTTTAAATTTTTAAACAACTTGTTGATTATACGTGTACATAAGCAATTTTTAATGTTCTTTATAAATGTTTACATTGAAAATATAACCCTTAGTGAACCACAGACCTACAGAATATTAAAGGGAACAGGGAATTTCCTCTAACAAAATTCCAAACCACCCAGTTGCTAGGCCAAAATGAACTCTTGTTCCATACAGGGGCAGAAATGAATTTAATAGCTGATGCAGGCTTTGTAAGCTGAAGAAATCGGAAAATTTGTCTATAAATTAACTAGCAAAAAAAATAATAAACCAATTCAATCAATTCATGATCTAAAACTGATGACAGTTTAAGCACAAGGTGGCATCCGGATGTCAGCTTACCATAACCCCCCCCCCCCCTCCCTTTCCGCCTGGGTCCCATTTTCATATTCCCTCCCCCTCCCTCACTCCCTTTGCCGGACGTCATTAGGTGGCGTTCCTTATACTTGAAAAGTGTCCTTTTTCATCCCACTTCATGGTTGAAAAGCGCCAACGAAATAATTGTCAAAAATCAGTTCACAATTTTTATTTGTTTTTTTTTCAAACCTGCTTCTTGTACTAGTTAAATTTATTTGGATTAAATTTTTAAATTAATACTATAAAAACCACAAAAAAGAACAAATTTAATATACATTGTATGTAAATTTAGCACATATATTGTATATACATATTGGCTTACCATACATGTGATACACGCTTTTGCATTTAAGTTTTGATATTTACCATACATTTTTTACATGTAGGAAACATGTACTTTAAATGTATCAAACATCGCATGTTTGTTACATGTTATACATGTCAAATTATTCGTATATATAGTATTTAAAACATGTATGCATGGTTATGTAAAATCCATGCAGGCCACATAATGCATGTATATATGCATGTGTTTTACATATCATATTCCATGTAAGATAAAACATTTACGATATATGTTATTCATAATTAACAATTTAACACAATAGTATGAAATGTACATGTAATATTCTATATGGTATTAATTAGATAGCATATATAGTGTGAAGTACTTGGATTGAGTATGAGTTAGCTATATTTAAAAAAAGGATTTATATTATTTAAACTATGAAGTTTCATCATTCCTCTTCTCTACCATATTAACACACTTTTAAGAAGCAAGTCCTGATACCACAGTGGATAGCGTGATGGTAGGTCAGTCACAGGATTGAAGCCCGGTAAGTTCCAACAAAAAATTGTGTCTATATATGTTACATGCAGATAGGATTCGAGCATTAGAAGTCTGTCATGATAATACATTAAAACCTGTTATAAGTGACCACCAACAAAAAATGCTATGGTGGTCACTGTACACAGGTGGTTACTTTGTACAGTGACCACGTGTAATACTTGTAGTAAAAAGCATTACAGAATCATCATGTCCAAGGGTTAAAGCAAAATGCAACGTGACCCATCTGTTATCTGGTCACTTTTTAAGGTACATTAGCAATATAAAAATTGCAAAAAAGACGACACACACTGGTCACTGTACACAATAGACAGGTGGTCACGTGTCACTATACAGAGATTTTTTATAAAGGATATGTACGCTAAGAAAAACAAAACACTAAAAAGTGGTCAACATAAACAGGTGGTCACTTTTCCAGGTTAAATGTTAAAGTTTTATTCTAATTATTTAATTAAATGCCTCTTAAGTACCCATAGCTATGGGGTCTCATTAGTATGGGACCCGTTGTTATGGGGTCTTATAAAGTATGGCACCCATTATCCATTGCTATGGGACCCATGCATAAGAATTTTTACTTGAGATGTCTTTGGAAAAGACTGAAAGTTTTGCAAATTTGTCCTCAGAAACTGTTGAAAATTTTGCATATTTGATCTCAAAAATAGTAACTCGAGAACTGTTGACTTTAGAAAATTGAAAAGGACAAACATTTTAAAATAAGTCATTCTTCCGTGACATTTGCAGACATTTTTAAGTCCCCTGACTTTCCCAGGTTTGCCAGGTCTGGAAACCCCTGTTTAATGTTGATATTATTAGCGAATATTGCGAAAGAGTGCATCTTGTTATTACATGTATTACTATTAAAACACCGTATTTTACACATACGGAACGAAAATCTTTCAGTGATTCGGGATTTCTTCCACAGGGTGGCCACACATTTTTCATTTTCAATTTCCCTGACTTTTCCCTGACTTAAATCCGAATTTCCCTGACCAAAACTTACTCGTTAATGCATATCAATTTTTTTTTTATATTGAAAATTAAAATAACAAAATTGCAATGAGAAGCTTGGCAAAACACTATAGATTTTGTTATAAGTCTATAGTAATTTCAGTCAGGGAAATTGTCAGGAAAAATGAAAGTCTGGAAAATTAAAAATGACAATTTTGTGGCAACGTGCACCCTGTCTACTTGAGTGTTTACTATCGAGGATGGAGGTTTGTCAGCTAAACTTCCTATAAAGCTAACTGACAAACTCGTGCCAAAAATAGTGGTTAGTGGACATGGAGTGCTTAATATCCTTTTGTCCCTTAATGAAAATAAATCATCAGGACCTGATACTCTCCCCTATACTTCTAAAAGAATTATCCCACAAAACTCAATTCCTAACTGAATTATTTCAACATTCACTAGATTCTGGAACAGTTCCACAGGAAGGATCCATGCATCTGTCCCATTTTCAAATCTGGTTCTGAGTTGGATCCAGTCAATTATTGCCCTATATCTCTGACATCTGTAATTTGTAAGATATTGGAGCACATAATTTATACAAATATCATGAATCATTTAAGTAGCCATGCACTGATCACCGATACACAACATGGTTTTAGAAAGGGTCGATCAGTTGGCGTCATTCGCACATGAAATTGTAGCTAAATTGGATGTAGGAAAAGAGATTGATGTGGTGTTCATTGACTTTGTAAAAGCATTTGAATATGTTCCTCACCAAAAATTACTACACAGATTAAAAACTTTTGGCCTTAATAAACAAACACTATTGTGAAACAAATCGTTTTGGTCAAATGATAGACAAAAGGTTGTTATAGATGGGAGAAAATTTAGTTGGGCTATTAAATGTACAATTTGGGGTATCACAGGGCAGTGTCTTAGGTTCTCCACTGTTCCTGTTGTTTATTAATGATCTGCCAAATCTTGTTTCTTGTATATATCTAAATTTTTTGCCTATGTTTCTGCACTATATGATGAAGGTAAGAGTTGGGGATCCATCTAGCTTGCAAAGGGACTCTGACAATTTATCCAACTGGTGCGACACGTGGCAGCTTAAGCTCAATAGGGAGAAGTGTTTAGTTATGAGGATCTCCCGTAAGAGCTAAAATTACACCTGACTACAAACTAGGTGGTGTTCTTTTAAATGTTGTTTCGAGTGTAAATTACACCATTGTGGGACCTGGGCATAAGTCCCACATGGTGTGTTGGGGTAGACGTATTAAAAAAAATTACTGGTGCGGAAAATCAACGCCTTAGATTTGTCCAAAGACTCTTCAGAAATTGTCGACAAAATGTGAAAGAGATTGGATACTTGTTATTAATCCTACCTCTTCACGAATATTGTTTCTATATTTGGAATCTACATGTACATTGTGGGTAGAGCCCAGGAACTTAAAATTGTGCAGCAAAGAGCTGCTAGATTTTTTACAAGTAAATATTAGTGAGACAAGAGCGTTACCGAATTGATTGAGTGTCTCCAGTGGGACTCATTGCGATTAAGACGGAAAGCTCAATGCAAAGGCCTGTTTGGAAAACTTTAATTTGTCTGCTAATTCAAGTATGATGGATTGAATCATTAAACATAACCACGAAATGGTAGAACATGTCATTCCAATTCACTTATGGAACCTTGAGTCCATTCGGATCCATTCTATTAGTCTTATTTCTTGCACTCCATTAGATGATGGAACCCTTCCAAAGGAAAGCCAAGCTTCACGAAATTCAATTTTAATGATGGAATGCACCATTACTGATAGTAGGATACTGAGTTGAATTGAATTGAAGAGCATTGGGGATGGAGCTGCTAGCAAATTGAGTACAAAGATAGCCCTTTGCTTTTATTTGGGAAAATTTTCTTGACCACTTACAAATTTCCCTGACTTTTCCATGACTTCCCTGACCACTATTTTTTCCCTGACTTCCCTGATCTGTGGTCACCATGTTCCAACAACTTTGATTATGGAATTTATTTTAAGGAATTTTGAAAATCCATATGTGTGACAGGAATATGCAGACTACAACATCGGTATACCATCTTTTGATTTATCAATATTCGTATGAATATTTAGATAATTTGACACCATGTATATGCAAAATACATGTGCCTATTTTGAATACATAAAAAAGCGCACCCTGGCACACGTGAACGTTTAAATTCGTAAATCATTAAATCTCCTATTTTGAAATTCCCTTCCCAGTGTTTTCCAAAACTCGAGGATACATCCTCATTTAGGAGTTATGTATAGCGCATGCCGTAGATTAGGTCTTTAGTCTTCCAAACGTAAACATTGCTCGCAATGTGGTCCATGTACAGTCTAAGCAATAATAGAATCCAGCTTATATGACAAAATTGATGGAATTTTCCAGATATTTGGAAGGGATTAAAGGACCCTCGAAATTCCATAGAAAGAATACATTACGTGTAATATCCAGCAACACATTTTAGACCATGCACCACAAGCATAACGGTTAGGCCTACATGTGATTTTTCTTATTAGTAAAGCCCATGGCCCCTTGGATTTCATGATTCATGCAATTCACAAAATTTGTTATGAATTGATTCACGAATCAAATATACACTGCATGTGTAGTATTTCGAGATTGGAATACAAAATACGTAATGCATTGTACATAATGCTACATGTACATGCATTTCACAACTTATCTTAGCATAAAATGTTATGCATGTATACGAATTTTATCAAATTCAATATTTCCCCTCATTTTATCATGATTTTCAATTTAACCAAATTTGATTAAAATTTTCCATTTGACCTCAATTGATAAAAATTTACAATTTGGCCACATTTAATCAAAATTTTCAATTTAGCCACATTTGATCAAAATCTATATTATATAACAAGCATTCCTTCAGTTGAAATTAATTTGACGATTTTTTTAAAAAAAGTACACATTTTTAGATACGTGCCCTATTTTATAGGCATACTCATATTTGTATGAGATTCGATACTGTATATATAATTCTTACAAAACTTGTGCAGCATAATCTACTACTGAATTACTCCGCATCATTACAAATAAATGCAACAATTTCATTTTTCCGCTAATGAGAAAATTAAAGGTTTTTTGGAAACGTTGTCCACATGTACGAAATTTAGATTGTTATCTAAATTTAAATAAAGTGTGGTATATTAACATAATAATTCTAAAATTATTTATCGCGATAAAATATTCTGATAATATTTTTAGTGACAAAATGATTTTTTTTGAAAATATTATTTTCAGTAAAATAACAATTTTGAAATTGTCCTTCGGATAAAAACAACATTATTTAAAATTATTTTTTTTCGATATCTAACATTTTTGAAGGCATTTTCGACAAAATAACATTTTTGAAAATATTTTCAAACAATTTTTAAAAAATGTGAAAAAAAAAATATTGAAAGAATTTTGAAGGTGTTTCTTACAGTACTGAAGTAATTATTGAAAGTACATAATTTTTGAAAATTACTTTACTGTAAGAAATATATATATATTTTCCGTAAAATAACAATGTTAAAAACCCTATTCGCACAAAAACAACATTTCCGAAAATTTTAAGGCGTTTGTTGACGTGAGCACTTCAAAACACACCAAACGCCATGCCAGAAATTCATCTCAAAACGCCCATAGATTCAGTCTCTCATAACACCAACACGGCCATTATCCAAAACTAAAAGCCTTTTCCAGCAAACGCATTTTAATTTTCAGAAATTCTCCCGAAAAAAAAGCTATTTGATACCGGTCTACATAATATTTTCAATTTTTGCTGCATGTGAGAAAGCATGGTGCAACATCTGCAAGGGCAGATTCTGCTAGTGTCAGATATTCCAAGTGCGCCCAAAAGGGCAGGTCCTAAAAAAGGTCCCATCCACGATCATGGGCATCACAAAACCAATAAAGAAGTGATTTTTCCTGGGTGGCAAACAATTTCCAAGATTCAATATTTAGGACTTTTTTAGGACTATTTTTAGATTACATTTTAAGGCTTTTAAGATTTTTTTAAAAGGAAAACATTTTTAATACAGTATTTGATTTTTAATTCACATTTATAATAACTCAAAATTACAACAGGGTTTCCTAG
>JAQGBX010003557.1:0-17092 GCA_034698745.1 Megaphyllum sjaelandicum | reverse complement strand
CCACGTTTCCTGAGTATAAACATGCAAAATGTTCCAGGTTTTGAAAGTATAAACATGAAAAATTTTCCACGTTTTTCGAGTACAAATATGTAAATTTTTTCACGTTTTTAGAGTATATAAACATGCAAAATTATACACGTTTTCCAAGTGCACAATTTTGAAATGTTTCATGGTTTCATTATGTATTAAGTTTTTTTTTTGGGTGGGGGGCGGAATTTTTAGCTTTGTCCCCCCACGATTTGTGACCTAGGCACGGCACTGGTCCCAGGTGTGAGCATGGAGGGGGTGGGGGCGCAAATTTCACATCTCGCCTAGGGTGCATGGTTCCCTTGGAACGGCGCTGGGAGCAGGTCCAGCGGATCCATGAGTAGCATTGTACCACTAAGTATATTACTGTTGTTAAGAATTTGTATAATTGTAGCAAAGCTTATATTTTGTTTTATATATAGTTTTAAAAGAGTCCCTGTATTATTTATTTCTTCTCAAACATGAGTTTTTTTGGTAGGCTCAGAAATGCATAACTTTTTTCCTTGATGCTCGTGGTTAAAGGATCCATCATCTTATCACTATATCTGTTGACATTAAGTGGTGCTGCTAAGTGCTAACCAACGTCTTATTTCCAACAACCTATGTTTTTCGGGCAGCAGTATTTCACGAGAGGAGGTACCTCCTCTCGTGGAATACTTCTGCCCTATTTAGAATCGCTTTACAATGGGTTTTGTCCAGAATGTGAAAATAGTTGGCCTACAGCGTATCGTGACCTGGTTTGTTATTGGATTGTTATTTGGTTTGTTATTAATACGTCTTCTTCAGTATCGTAGGGAAAACAGCGCAACTACCATGCTCCATTTGCTGCAATAAGATACTCGGCAGGGAAGACGGGAAGGCCTAAGTATGGGGCTTCTTGAGAGATTTACATAACCTTGCAACAAAAAACTCGTATGGAAAATCTTGGAACACAGCTGTCTTGGCGGTCGAAGTTATTACTGTAAGCCATTAAAAGAGCACCGGGCTCATATGAATGCATTCTACTGGTCGTTCTTTCCATGTGCGATTCGTTATTTGAATGGTAATTACCAAAGGACGTACAGCCTTAAATTGAGGAAAATTAAATGTATTGATAATACTTGGGTCCATCGTGCTGCAGATCACTAGTCCGTTCTAATGAGATGTATTGATAACCCCTGCCACATGGCACTGTGTCTGCTGACGGCAGGGTATTGAATTGAATTGAACTTTTCACATACCTTACCTTCTGATCACGAGTTTGTCCCAAAATAATCGAGAGGATAAACCCTGTTTTATTTGTAGTATGATAAATGACCGCTTATTCATTGACAGTTCACGAGTCAATTTCCCAAGACAACAAAAATACTAGTGGATTCCATTCTTAGGCGTCTAAAGAAAGGATTTCAGGCAAATGGACTTACAAAAGTAATAAATATATTGTTTGTGGCATAATGTATGGTGTAATATAATTTTGGCCATACTTTTTTTGATTTGGTATTATCCAAGTATTTGACATATATTTAAATACTGTATTGTAAAAATCTTTTACACTTCATGAGATAGGCTTATATACATTTTTTATAAGATAAACCTTCCAGTTTTTAGGAAAAACAATGATTTTAGAGATTTTCCTTAAAAAAAACTGGTATTGCCTATGCTTGTTTGATATACTGAAAATGTTTGGTGTACCAGAAAATGCCACAAACTATTGCTTGTAATTATTGACACTGATGCATGGTTAGGGTGATCTAAATAATTTCGAAGGGTTTGTTGTCAAATTATGTTGCAAAGGCAATTTGTTTAATTCCCACCTCCCTCTTGTCAACTTGGAATGTCCAACATCCAACCCATTTAAGAAAATTTCCCGTTCACCTATAGAATAACAGTGAAATTAACACCTTATATTGATTTATAGGCTATACTTCACACTAGAAGGTGAAAACATTATGGTCACGAATGGGAGAAGGAAAAATGCGAGTCGACATAAGTAGTATTTACTGCATGCCAATCTATATTGTACAGATTAAAAAACCCGATTTTTAGTTGTCCGTGCATAATTAAATGCAAAAGGTTAACCTAATGCAGGCTTGCTTAAAATGTTCTCTTGTCTGATTTCTTAATAAGCGGTTTTCACTTACAGTAAACTAGGGAAAAGTGACCACCTTTGAATGGTGACCACTTGTTTATGTTAATGACTTTTTAATGTATTGTTTTTTCTAATACAGTATACATTTCTGTGAGACAGTGTTACCATGCAAACAAAAGTTTTATTATTGAATCGCACACTCGAACATACAGGGTGGCGAGCACGTTCAATCGAAATGCACATGCGGCTTGCAGGTGCAGCGGGCTGTCTTCTCCTTGGGCAGGTAGCGACGACTTCGCTAGTGACAACAAACTTCTCGTTGTGGCATTCACGTCGATCTCGACTGCTGGTACAGCTGGCATGATTTCCCCGGTGAATTCTGCACTGGATTCGGCAACTGTGATTCTCAGCAACTCCGGTTGGGCTCAGGACACCGTAGATCTCGACCCCAGTCTCTGTCCTCCGGTCGGTGGACGATCTGCACGATCCGCGGACTCGTTCTGTCCTGGTTGGTACCGTCCTCATGGCGACGGTACTCCCGTTACCGCTTAACACAAAACAACTTAAAGCACAACGCGACTTCGCGAATTAACTGTCCCGTAAGATGTTTACTCACTCGACTTTTGATGAATGCGTTTTAACCAGCACTGTCACTTCGATCTGCCACTTTGATTTATTGCTTTAGTTCTGACAGTTTGCAAAATAATCCTCTCCTTTTTATTCCTCCTCGCCACCTGTGTTGACATTGGTCTCAGGGCACATGTCGTCGATTGCGCATGCATGCCCATCATAAATCATGCGTGCGTGACCTTTGGCATTCCTTTCTAATTAAGTCTAATTGGTCTGATGTCCCATTGCAGTTTTACGGGCCCCTGGCAACAGGCGTTTTGGCGCCTCGCTTCGCTTTGCGAATTCCCGTGGTGGGCAAAGGTAACTGTGTGAGGCCATGGCGGATTCCGGTAGCTGCCTCACAGACAGCCAAAAGTGGAGATTACGTAGAACTAATGTTTGGCATTTTCAGTCAATTGGAACTGCACATTAGTGACGAAAATAATACATAATACAGCATTGTGTAACATGTAGGCCTACTGATAAATTTGTAGCAATTATAATTAAACCATAACAAATCTTACATAAAATAAATAAATTTTAAACTAATGAAAACGATTTTTTTTAGCAGAAAAGTACGTAAATACACTTTTACAATGATAAATAAGTTTGCTGATTTCTGGGTAATTGTTTATTACCTAATTAATTATGCTGATTAAAGTTAAGGATTGAAATACTGAGTAGTTTCTGCTACATTAGTAAGATTCTGAGTCATTTTAGCTCATCAATGATACATAATTATATAAATAAATTTATATTATACAGCGTGAGTAAAAAGTCTGTTCCCCTCCTCCCAAAAAATCCACAGACCGGTTTGAATATAAAAAATTGGATATGGGGAACAGTTAGAAGAGTAGCATTTGCCCGGCTCACCTAACTCTAACTCACATAATTCCACAAAGGGCGACTATCCATTGCTTAGGCATAAAAGTCAATATCATGGCAATAACTGGACTGCGTAGTGTGACATCACAGCACATCACAATCACTTATGAGTCTCTTATCTTTAGGAGTCTTTGGAGAACATATACCGACAGATAGAGTTTAGAAACCTATTTAATTTCCGAATTCACATAAACATAAAACTAGTTATAGCATTGAATTAAACTGAATTTAATTTAGTTATAAACAATTGCCACTGTTAAAATCCATTGTCTCAACCGCGTGGTGGGAGACAGCAGGCTGGACACGTCCGTCCAGGTCGAAGGTGGCAGGTAAGAGAGAGTTAATTAGCTCCAAGCGCTAATTAACCGGTTTTTAGTAGCGCTCAGGTACCAGCACGTGCACAGGTAGGGTCGCCACAGTACTCCCTCCCCCCGCCAGTGTCTAACGATAGCGACTGGGAAGGCGAATCCGGCGACTGGAACGAACAGTGATTGGCGTGTCCGCAGCAAAACTGACGCGACGTCCGGTTGAGGGACCAGTAGTGGAAGTGCTGGAAGGATGACAAAGAATGCCATGCAGAGGTGCAGGCCCAAAAGGAGGCATCGTTGTGCAACCTGTATCAACAGGAGATGTCCCAATGACAGGCTCTGGTGCCGGTGTGAGTGATGGTGCTGGCAGTGATGGTGTGGCAAGGCTAGGCTGCTGCGCATGATCGACCTCTGCAGGCCAGACGTAAGCCGGGACCACCCTGTCGATGCTGACGCAGACGTCTTTGTTGCCACGATGCACAGTGAACAACTTTGTGGTCCTGGAAACCACCAGGAAGGGCCCTTCGTATGGTTGTTCTAACGCGCGACGGAGGCGGTCGCGGCGAAGGAAAACATGAGTGCACTTAAGGAGATCACGGGACACGAACACTGTGGGCTTGCTATGGCGAGGAGCCAGGGATGGGCGAATGTTGGACATCACCCGGTGCAGATCGATCAGCAAGTCGTAGGGAGAGGTATGGGTGGCAGGCGGGCTGAAGAACTCGCCTGGCAAGTGCACTGGCCCCCCGTAGACCAGTTCGGCAGGGTAGGCACCGGTGTCCTCTCGAATCGCAGCACGGATACCAGCAACACTGTGGGGAGTGCAACAGACCAAGAAGTTGTCTCGTGGCACATTAAAGCACTTTTGAGATGACGGTGGATCCGCTCGACAATACCGTTTGCCTGCGGATGATAAGCCGTTGTCCGGATTCGATCAAAGCCAAGGCAGCAACCCACACAAGCAAAGAGATCGGACTCAAACTCCTTGCCTTGGTCGGTAGTCATGCGAGCTGGCACACCAAAACGCGCGATCCATTCCGCGAAAAATGCCGTAGCAACGGTAGAAGCAAGTTTGTCAACGATGGGAAAAGCTTCTGGCCACCGTGTGAAGCGGTCAATACACATCAGAAGATATGGAAAGCCAGCACTAGGAGGGAGTGGTCCTACCAGGTCGATATGCACATGTTCAAAACGTGCATTCGGTGGTAGGATGATGTCCACTGGGCTATGAGAATAATGGTTCACTTGTGAGCGTTGGCAAGGCACACGGGCGCGGGCCCACACTGTGCAGTCCTTTCGAAGAGAGGGCCACACAAAGCGACTACTGACAAGCCTGACCGAGGCACGTTGTGAAGAGTGTAGAACACTTGTTGACGGAACGGCAGGGGCACCCAGGGCCATTGGCGCAAGGCAGCTACGTCGCACGTGAGGGTACATGGGACTAGGTCCTGGATGGTCACCTTCTGGAGGCGTAACCCGGCGTCTGTCCGTGTCCGCCAGCTGTGGAGCTCCGCATCAGCATTCTGTGCAACCGACATCGCCTGGTAATCAATAATCGGGGTCGCAGAAAGTGCGGTAACCCTTGACAGGGCATCAGCGACGGAATTGTCGGTTCCGGCAAGTGGCGGATGTCGGTGGTAAACTGGGACAGGAACTCCAGCTGGTGGGCCTGTCTCGGAGATGAAGAGTCCGTAGTTTTGCGTAAGGCAAATGTGAGCGGCTTGTGATCTGTGAAAAGCCCGAAGGTTCGCATTTCAAGCATGTGGCGGAAGTGCTTGACAGATGAGAAAGCCTCTTGCAGTTCGCGGTCGTAAGTGCTGTACAGCTGCTGCGTTTCGCTGAATTTCTTAGAAAAGAAGGCCAGTGGCTGCCGGTTCCCATTAACAAGTTGGTTAAGGGCTGCACCCATGATGAAGTCCGAGGAATCGACCATGAGTCAGAGCTGTGCATCTGCAATAGGATGGGTGAGTGTGGCTGCGGCACAGAGTTGCTGCTTGCAATTCTTGAAAGCTTTCCTAGCAGAAGCGTTCCATGGAATGGGACCAGTGTAGTTTTTCTTACTGCCTTGTAAAAAAGTGTTGAGGTTTGCTTGGAGATGCGCCGCGTGGGGCAAGAAATGCCGGTAGAAATTTAACATGCCCAGGAATTGGCTCAGGAAACTCGTTAACGGCCGCAACTATACTTGTAAGAGGTGTGAGTCCCTCTGTGTTGACAGTGTAGCCCAAAAAGGTAACTGATGGTTCACCAAAGACGCACTTAGCTGGGTTGATGATGACCCCATATGAATTGAGGCGTTAAAAAAGCAACCGCAGATTTCTTTAGTGTTCTGCAAGGGACTTGAATGCCACTAGAATATCGTCCAGATATTCATAGCAGAAGTCAAAGTCTCACAGGATGCTGTCGATAAACCGCTGGAAGGTTTGTGCCGCATTGCTGAGTCCGAAAGGCATCCGTATGAATTCATAGAGGCCGAATGGAGTTGTGACGGCAGTCTTGCAGACATCTTCCGCCGCGACTGGGGTCTGGTTGAAAGCCCGGACCTGATCAATGGTGCTGAAAATTTTGTAACCCGCTAATCGCTGAGCACAGTCCTGTATGTGCGGTACAGGATAGTGATCCGGAACTGTTGAGGCGTTAAGGCGGCGATAATCGCCACACGGGCACCAACTACCATCTTTCTTCAGAACCATGTGGAGAGGGCTTGCCCAGGCACTCTAGGAAGGGCGGCATATCCCTTGCTTTATCATCCCCGCAAACTCAGCCTTGGCCAGTCGTAGACGGTCCGGAGGTAGGCGACGTGGTTTTGCAAATACCGGTGGCCCTTTCATCTTAATATTGTGAACTACTGAGTGCTTGACGTCAATGGTAGCATGCGGGCGAACCAGGTCCGGAAATTCGCGGAGGAGAAAATTTGCTCATGTGTCTGCGCGCACAACCCGAAGGCCAAGCAAGGCCACCTTGGCAACGGAACCGTGTGATGCTAATAAGGCTGTATGGTCAATGAGGGTGCGCGCACGGAGGTCGACAAGCAACCCGAAGTGTGCTAGGAAATCAGCTCCAATGATGGGCTTGTCTACGTGTCGATGCCGACAAAAGTTGAGTTGTCCGTAGGAGTTATTATTTCTAAGGTAGACTGCAGGTTGTTACAGGATCACAATGGTTGAAAACAGCCTAATGTTTTCCACTTGAAACAGGCGCGTTCAAAAAGGGCGCCAAACGTGTTAAAAATAAGTGCAAAACGCAAAAATTTGATAAAAACGGACGCCAGTCGCGTTACGCGTTGCGAGTCACATGTTGCGAGTTACGCGTTACGCGTAACGGAATGCTTAAAAAATGTTCTTACGCGAGTGAAAATGGCGCGGAGCGCGAAAAAGGCGCTGCACATGTGGAAAAGTCCAACGAGCACGTGGAAAGTGTGCCGTGCACGTAGAAAAATACGTCGAAAAATGCGCCGAAAAACGCGTTGAAAAGTTCACAAAAACGCGCTAAAAATTTTGGAAATCGCATTGAAAAGTTTGAAAAAACTCACGGTTGCAGACGCCATGTACTTGGTCGCGTGTTGGGACGTTCAAATCACGTCCGGGTCACCAATTTGGAGAACATCGACGAGAGGTTGGTTTTGTCTACACTTTAAATTGATGAAATTTACATGGACATAAAACTGATTAAACTTATTTAACTAAAATCAATTTGGTTGAATGAAAATGACTGAAACTGCCGGAATCCTTTGTCTCGACCGCATGGTGGGAGACAGCAGGCTGGACACGTCCGTCCAGGTCGAAGGTTGCAGGTAGGAGGCCGTTAATTAGCTCCAAGCGCTAATTAACAGGTTTTAAGTTGACCCGCGCATGCAGGTGCACATCAGGTACCAGCACGTGTGCCGGTAGGGTGGCCACAAACTTGATCTGGCCAAGGTTCAACTTTCATGCCAACCTTTTTGCAAAGTCAACATATGCAAAAAGGACAATGGGATGGCTGTTAGAATGTACGTATATGCGAGCCTACGTAAAGTGAAGCTACATAAAGCAAGGTATGTGTGTAGTTCTGTTTAGTTGTACAACTGCTATGGTACATGTACATGCATTAAAAAATGATCTATTTTGGCATGGTAATTTGAACGTTTTATGATAGGTCAGGTTAAGTTAGGTTTAAGAATAAGTAAGATTAAATTATTGTTACCAATAACTTTATTAGGTACAATTAAATAAATAATAGTTGCACATACTGTATATGCAGTATATGCAGCCAAGTGCATATTCATATTTTAATTAATTACTGAGATTTTTCTTAAAATGTTCTAATAATTTTCTTATAATGCAGCCAATGTTCCATTGGATGTTTTAAGCATTTGTGTCAAATGTTAAAAAGCATTACGTTTTTCTAGTGCTTTTTGTCCACATTTGTTAGGACATTTCCATGTCGTTTATTCAAATTTACCTTCAAATTTGTCCGTTTTTGGTTTTAATTTAACTTTTTCTAGACAAAATTTTTGTTTTAATTCTCTCTGATCAGGAACAAATATTTTTTTTAAAATTTAATATCTTTTTTGGAATTAGATTTATTATTGGTTGTAGATTCTGTGGGATTTTTGATTTTATTATCGTTATGTTTAGGATCTGTTTTGCTGACTTTCTTTCCCTGATTTTAGCTCGATCACCCATACCTGTGCATGTATCCATTATAGGTCAGCGGTCTGCCACTAATGATATATTTTTGTAAGGTCATAATGCCTTTAGTCAAGTGCCAGTTGAAGAGTGCACCAACTTAGGTGTAATAAAATGGAAAGTGATTTAAAAAGGGAAGAACTTTCCGAATTTTTGGGGAAATCTAATTTTTTTATGACTTTTTATAGCATCTTGTTGGGCTTTAGTTGGAAGTGGCTCAACTTACTTGTTTTTTAGAAAATATTTATTTTCGTAAAAAAATTTCTTAGATTTTTGGGAAATTTTTGTGTAAGTTTTTGTGCCTACTGTTGGGCGCCAGTTTTTTTTTTTTTTGGGTGCTCATTTTTATATCTGTGGGAAAACTATATTTGTGAAAAATGAAAATAAGACTAACAATTTTTTTCTGGATTTTGGGGAAATTTATCGAATTTTTGGGATTTTTAAGGCCTCTAGTTAAGTGCCAGTTGGAAATAACCACGCTCTACACGTGCGGACATCGAGAAAATGACAATCCAGTACTTTTCCCTTATATGCTGTGAGGTCCTGGTTACCTAAACTTTTGATATAGGTTACCAAGACCGTAATAAGGATCAAGATCTTTATAATGATCTTTACTTAGCTTTATAATGAAAAATATAACAAAGGGTTTATTTGCACATGACTTGGGGGCATAAGCCAAACAAGTAATTTATCATTGGGGCACATAAATGCAAACCGGGCCGGCCAGAGTGGATCAGGGCTCCAAATCCATCAGCTCTTTATGCAAGCTATACCAATGGAGGCTGAACTGTTCTTCCGCAGTAAACAATCAGTCCACCCAACTTCTCTGGAAGCTCTTATCCAACCTGGCCAGCAGTATGCTTTAGCTACTGCTGCAATAGTTATAGTCACTCCTAAATAGCCCGCCAAAGGATCGCCATGGCACATCGGAAAAACATCCTGTCGTTACTAGGTTGGCACCACAATCAACAATCGCGGCACATCTACTGACATAAAAATATAGAATGCCCACAAGGTGAAACCCCCCGGTGATTCCGGTAAACGAGAAATCCGAGCACAAAACTACAAAATTGATTCGCCTTTACCTGGCTCCGCCATCAAGTCCATATCCTTAGCCAAGAGAAACAAAAATGCATCGTCTTTCATCTCATGTGGCTCAGCAGTTTGGGAAAACCGACTGAGGCAGTCGGCATTCTTGTGCAAACTACTTTTTCTGTAATTTACTGCAAATTGAAATTCCTCCACATGCGCTATCCAACAAGCCAACCGTGAGGAGGGATTCTTCACATAGCGCAAAAAACCACAGTGCATGGTGGTCTGTGACTACGGTAATTTTTTGTCCAAATAAATAATGTTTGAACTTTTCCATAGCTCAGACTGAATACCTAAATTTATCTCCTGAGATCGCCCGGCTTGCATAGGCCAAACCCCGCTAAGCATCTCCATTTCCTTGTTGAATTACTGCACCTAAACCTAAAAGAGACGCATCCGTATACAAATATAAAGGTAAAGACGGATCAAACATGGCCAAAACTGGTGCTGAAGTCAACGCTCTCTTCAATTCCTGAAATGCCACATAGGATTTCTCTCCCCACTCGAACTTCTTTTTTTGAATGGAGTTACTATTTTTGCAAAATTATTTATAAAGCGGCGATAATACCCTGCTAAGCCAAGAAAACTTATTATGGCTGTCCTCAAAATCGGGACTGGAAAAGCCACTTTTTCTGGATCCATCGCCACCCCATTCTTGCTTAGTAAATGGCCAAGGTATTGAACCTGCCGGTAGCCGAAAAAAACACTTACTTGGTCTTAAGTGCAGTACATGATCCTTTAGTACCTGACAAATTGTTTTTAGATTGCTTAAAAATCCCACAAATGTCCCAGAAATTATTATTATATCATCCAAATAGACCAGACACAGCTCCCATCGCATGCCGAGCAGTATCTGGTCTAAACCCCTCTGCATAGTTGCGGAAGCATAACAAAGATGAAAAGGCATTCTAAGGAATTCATAATTCATGAAAATCCAGTTTTCTCCTAATCCTGCCGGGACATTGGCAATTGCCAATATCCAACCATAAGATCTAAAGTCGCAAACCAATCTGCGCCCTGTAGCGAGTCTAATGTGTCATCGATACGTAGGATGGGGTATGAATCTACCTTAGTCTGCGCATTGACTTTCCAGTAGTCCACACAAAATCTATAAGCCCCATCCTTTTTTACGATGACTATTGGGCTCGCATATGGGCTCTTGCTTGAATAATAAATTTGTTTTTTAACATGATTGCCACCTCCTTCTTAATAATTTCCCTAATGGCCGGAGATGTTCTTCTAGGGGCTGATAGACAGGGGGCACCCTGCATATAAATATGATGCGCTGGTAAATCGCGTAATCCAAATGCGGCCACCGACATTGCATATACTGAATAAAACTCAACAAGTAATAACAACAACTGTTCCTGCTGCTCAACTGACAACTTCGGGTTAATGTTCAGAGCCGCCTCAAAGGTTTTTCCCAAGGAATCTATCTGTTCATTTTTCTCTTTTCGTTTTGTCTTAACTGAAACTATTTGTTCCTCCTCTGGGACAGTGGCTGCTAGGGCCAAACCTGACCTTCTTTTAGCCAAATACTCACCGCGGGAAGATTCGCTACTTTGAATGAATGCACTCTAGGGCCCCTGTAAGAAACACCCTATAAGCCGGGCGGACATCCTTCATTAAAGTCATAAGAGGCGATAACATTGCTTGCTCACTTATTGACATGTCTCGAGGTAAAATACACCTCACCTGCAAGATCGAACATGGTAAAAGCACTGTAGGCGCTGCCAACATTACCAGGTATGGTTTAAGAAAACAAACATTCTTCTCTTTTGGGGGACACGCTACCTTTATCTTTTCTAATTCATCATCTGAATCTTCCAGTGGTGCTGGCTCCACAAACATAGCCCTACAAATCGGAAAGGTTACTGACAGGTCATCATCAAATTCAAACACCCCACGCCTTGCATGCACATCTTAACCTGACTGTTTAGAAAATTTCCTCCCCAATAACATAAAATCCTCTTGCATCTCTAACAGCTGAGGAACCACTTTAAATCTATGAGTGACATACCTATTAAATACCAAAACCTTCAGTTCAACTGATTTCTCACAGGCCAATTTATGCCCTGTTGCCCCCCCTTAAGTATTTCGGGCCACTTTGGGAAGTATCTTCCTTCTATAATTTCAAGCGTTCCACCAATGGTTATGCAATAATAGACAGATAGGAGGCCATATCAAATTGTGCATAACAAGGCATCCTATCTATATACACCTTTATAACAGGTGTATCATCTTTATCAAAGTGGATTAATCTATGCGTGGCTGTTGCCCTGGGATTTCTAGGTACTGTCACTTCGCTAGTGCACTCTTTCGACCTGTGGCGCATCTTTTGGCACATAAAACAGGGCAATTTTGAATAATTTACGAGCACTACCGGCCCTTGTTTCTGGCCTTCATTTCCATAACTTTTTTGTTTTTCGGCCAATTTAGGGGTAGACTTTGTTTTGTCCACATATCCCTTCTCTAACTCCAACAAAGCTCTCCGGTACTTTAACAATCCCAAATGAGATCTAGCACGCACACGTTCCATATAATACAGTAATAATCCTTTACCCATATTATTCTAAATTGTCTTTTCCGACATAAACTTATCATATTGAAAACATATTAAATCTATTGCTATTATGTATTTCCTAATGGATTCATCTGGTGCTTGACGCCGTTGCAACAATTGCTCCAGAATATCCATTTCACCATCTGGATGAAAGAAATATTCTTGCAAGGCTCTACTAAATTAATCCCAACTGGCCGCCACTAACTTAGGTTCTTGGGTGGTTAGCCAGTCCCTAACCAATCCTGACAATTTTGATCTTAACGCCAAGGCCCACTCTTTTTAAGGGATATGTTCGGTTTTCACCGCTATTTCTAAAGATGACAAAAATATGTCAACATCCTGAGTACCGTCAAACCCAGGTAGAGATTACGACCTAAACCATATTGTTTGATCCTGCCTTAGTTCTACCACCTCTTCTGGGTCTGGTTTCACCACTAACAGTGCCGTCTCTGCTTTCTTTTTCCACAAAATTTGCAGCGCCTCATTACTAATCTTCTGCTCTTTTTTGGTTAACCCTGACCCTGACGCCAACAGGCGATCAAGGACACCAAAAGCCTCCCGTACCTCCAAAAAATATTGGGAATACCTGCCTGGACTTGGATAACCACTACTCTCTCCCGGTTTTATTAGGCCCGAAGTAAGTCTTGCTTCTTTATCCATTGAACTTTCCGAAATTGCACGGCCTCTATTTACTCCCTGCCCTAACCCTTGGCCTGACCCCACAGCCTCAGCTGCCGTTTTAGCTCGTGTCTCCATATTTATACATGTATATTCTCCTTCAAAATTTTATCCTAATGGGTAAACGAAACTCGCACCTCCACCATGTGAGGTCCTGGTTACCTAAATGTTTGATGTAGGTTACCAGGCACTTAATAATGAGCGAGATCGACACTTAGCTTTATAATGAAAAATAAAACAAAGGGTTTATTTGCACATGACTTGGGGGCATCAGCCATTCAAGTAAATTATCATTGGAGCACATAAGTGAAAGCCGACTTAAAAACAGGCGTATCACAAAGCTTTGAGGTAGGAGCTCGAGCAGCGGCCAGGATGAGAGAGCATCTTACTTCACACGACAAAGTCTTCTACGACCGCGCACTTTAACATTTAGGAGAGAGAGCATCCTTGCTCCTTTCTCGACTTCTTACATGTAAGTAGGGCTCTTGCCAACCTTGGCAAGAACACAACATTCCTTCTTGGAATGTTGTGCATTCTTTATTGGAATGTTCTCCATCCCTTTTACGCAACCTAATTGTAGATTTGCTTAATCTCTCCTCATGACCCCAGCCACTTTCACAATGCTTATTTTCAGGTCGAATGATCCTTTATGAAGTAATCCAAAGGTTCAGCTAATCCAGGGCAAAGTGTGTGAAGTAAGTATCCAACACGAAATTTTGTTTGAGTTTTGTAGTTTATTTGTAGAATTGTATAAATGCAAGTAACAGTTTACATAGATTAGATGATTGTA
The DNA here is from genome assembly GCA_034698745.1 of Megaphyllum sjaelandicum. Classification (NCBI taxonomy): domain Eukaryota; kingdom Metazoa; phylum Arthropoda; class Diplopoda; order Julida; family Julidae; genus Megaphyllum; species Megaphyllum sjaelandicum. Next base: position 3,408 of record JAQGBX010003557.1, on the reverse strand, counting down.
CACATATGTTATGAACTTTTATTTGGTAGAGATAAAAATTATATGTTGTCTTATCTCGCCTAAATCAGAGCAATAGACATACATGTAGTCTAACAGCAACTATTTTGTTCGACATATTTGCATAAAACAGTGCCTAAATAAAGGAGTTGGCCCTGACAGTATCCTCCCCACACCCAATGAGATCTTTGTAAAAATTGCTGGCTGTCAGTGCCGTAACATTAATTAAAAGTAATGGTCGTGTTTTCCCTTATTAGAAATGAATTGGGTAATAAATCACTGCTGTGAAATGCGGGAACAAAACAGCTGCAAAATTGGCGGAAGCAATACGGCCATATAGGTGCCAAGACAAGTCATCTGAGTAATTCTGTTTGCCGCCTAAATTTGGGTGGCAATTTTGAATTTAGGAAAAGGTAATTTTAATGAAGTTCCAATATTTACCCTCCTCATCCTGTTATTATGTTTACTTTGGGCCTCCCTCGCCCTTCTACGATTAGGATGTATTATGGCCTTACAATACCATTACTTAAGACAAACTTCCCAAACAACTTCACACTTTAACAAACATTTAATTAGTCATTACAGACTTCTAATGATATTAAATCCAATATAAAACGATGTTATTGTATCACTTTTTAATGTAATAGGAAACTTGAAACCGGATTAAATAAAAACCTTGCATAAACTTGGCATAAACTGTTTTGTTTATTTATGTTATAAATTTGCAATTAATTAATTTAGCTAATCAAAAAATTGGGATCTACTGTATATGCTTATGTGATCTTGTTCTTTATTTATAATGATTGATAATGTGGCTTGTGTGGCGTAGTTTTAGAATGTTTACCTGTTTCGAGTTATAATTTTCCGACAATTTTATTTCTAGATGGCAATATTAAAATAAATGAATTCCAAATACAGATACAACTTTTGTTTGGTTTTAAACAATCACTAACTTTTACTTCATTGTTGTAAAATAATTTTTGTAGCAATTTGTTACTACTTCTGTTGTAAGGTTTAATTTCTATATCAAGATATTGCTATATTGTAGTTTTTCAATGTACTTTTTATTTGTATTTATTTCTACTGATTAAGAAAAAAGTCAAACTAAAATGGTTTAATAAAGTTGCTGCGTTTTATTGGAATTTCATTGTTACTGTATTTATGAAAAATCGCATTTATGATGGTAGCATATATTTTTTTAACTGAACCTCCATTTGAACTTTGGAGGCGCTACAACAGATCGAATCCCATTTCACATTTACATATCGAATCTAACACATTTTAGCAAAACAATCCTTGAAATTTCTCAATATAAACAACCCTTTCTTTACATTTCACGCAACACGTTCTCTTGATCAGTATTAGCAGTTTCTGTCGCTATATGGCGTCGTGAATGCGCAGTAAAACTTGTATAACTCCTCAATTGTCACGTGGAATAATTAAACTGGAATACTTACATGTCAAATCCTATTCAATAGTGTAATCAATTGTTTTAAACGTAGAAAAGTAGCATAACTGTTGCAATATTACGGCAAACAATTTTAGTTTTATTTTAATTCACAAATGCACTTTTATTGCAATTAATCGCACTTACATCAGATTTACTACAAAAACAATTCATTGCACTTTTTAAAGCTGGCAATTTTTCTGCTGGGTGTAGCTATAGGTTTCAATAAAAACTATGGCTGCAAGCAAAGGTTTTATGTGAAAGTTATAAAAAAAGTTGCTATGATACTTCTCGTGAGCAACAATTTAAAAAGAAAATCGACCCTCAGTAAATTGTTTGACGTTTTCAAGAAAGCGCGGTCAACGTTGTTTACCTGTTGTTGAATTTGTGAATTAAGCGGGAAGGTTTGAAGATCATGGAAAAAATGGATGTCAAAGAAATAAAGACTGCTTTCTGCAGGATTCGACCAAAAATGCTGAAAAAGGTTCAAAATTTGAAAGAAAAAAACGATTTTGCAAATTATAAAAAAAATTAAAAATCATATAATTTGTAATCATCTTGCATTATCAAACCAAAGCATTTATGTGTATGTATTGCATATTGTAAAGTATCAAGAATTATAAAGGGATCTTTGTTCAAAATGAATTTTTTTTTATTCTGTATCATTATGGTATGTAAATGAGAATTAACGTAATAAGAGGGAACAATGTTTGACATTGTTTAATAAGAAACATGAACTTTTATATGCGCAGAATGGATTTACGAATAATCGATTTCATACACTTTGAACTGTTTATCGGTTAGTGCGAACCAAGATGTTCCTAGAATTTGGGAGACTTCCTTTTCTACTAGATTGTAGGACTGCGAATTATGGCACAGCCATTTGTAAAACTCGTCAGTCCAGTCTGGACTTTTTGGCCAATCTGCGCGCTTAATTATAGCATTTTGCCTTATTATCAGTTTTTGTAAGTTTTTGGCCATGTATGCAAGGAGTAGGACGGTTGCAGTAGATATGTGCTCCCGAATAACCTGAAATATAAATATTTCGTTTATTTGTTTGTAAGTATGGTTCACTTTTAAAACTACAAAGGTTCACTTTTAGGACTACAAGGGTTCCCTTAATTGTCTAAACATAATAATGATCAATTGTATATATGTGTACAGTACATGAATTGCATCGTTAATATGTGAATGACTCATAGTCTTACAGGTCAATTAATGTATGGCTAAAATAGCAGTGTTAAAGGGAAATTATTGATTGGATTATTAACTAAATGCAGAAAAAATATGTAAAATGGTGTATCTTTCAGATGTATTTTCTAGTAAATTTTTTTAACTACAGGGTAGCAAAAGAAAGTTTGTTCAAATACATTGTTTGTAAAACGTTTTTTTAAATTTAAACAATAAAACAGATTCATTTAAGAATGCAATATTTTGTGAAATAAGTAAATTGAAATTAAAGCGAATTTTATGCGTAATTACAGATGAATAATGTCAAAAAAATTCTGCAAATGAAAATTTAACATCAGTCTATCTTAGTTTCATAAAGTTAAAAAATAAAGCATTTCATACTTTTAAAAAAACAATCATATATGAACAGATGCTGAATTTTCGACTTTGGCAAGGTAACGTTTTTCATATGTTGCCTTTCAAACACTAATCGAAATCACACAAAAATTAGTCACATTTCCGTAATCTGGTGTGAGTTTTTTTTTAAAAAACTTTACATGGATTCATTTGTTGTGTTTCATACATTTTTAAGCAACTTTAATTCTCCCTACTGAAAATAATTGTACAATGGTAACATCCATTATATAGTAACAAATGCAGGCATTTTCTAATGATACTGATGATTTTTTTCCACATATACAATACAATACAATACAGTATTTATTCATGAAAGGTTACAGTATGTAACATATGAATACAAAAAATTATCCGTGTTATCCGAATAATGCATTTAA
>JAQGBX010003556.1:0-17095 GCA_034698745.1 Megaphyllum sjaelandicum | reverse complement strand
GTGACTGCGTTGAATTTCCCTGACTTTTTCAAAATAAACCATTCTTCCCTGACTTTTCCAGGTCTGGGGGAACCCTGTATTATTATGTCAGTGTCTTTTTCTGTGTGATGCCATACATTTTCATAAGGAATTACCTTCTAAATTTCCACAGGGATACGATTTGAGAATTGAACATTTCCACGGATTCAGTCATCACGGCGAGGGAGGTCATTACCACGAGGACACGACACCGGAAACTGTTCGCTATTTGGGCTACTTCAACGTCGCTGAACTCCTTTACCGTATCGGTCGCCCGAAAGCACCGTAACTTGAAGCTGGGTAAATCGAAAAGGCTTTAACGAGCACAGTTTTTTAGGAACTAAAATGTTTAATCCGATCAAATCTGTGTCGCATTCATTATACAACCTGATTAATAAATGATTTTGTAGCTACTATCGACGACCAACTAATCAAATTAGATGCACTTCAGCAGTCAGAACTGGCTCCATGTACGAGTCATTTTGACCTACCAGGATTTTTGTCAGAGTTCAATAAAAGCACTTTTTGGCTACGTACAATGCCACCTAATGTCAATTTGCATTAAAAGTAAGGCTGAACAGTAGGGCCATCCGTGGCCTATCAAACATAGGCACCGCATTCCTGAGAACCAGTCCTGGCATCCCCAAAGTCCATAAAGAAATAAAGAACAAAATTCAGATTGCGACAATTCGTCTCATACAAAATGTATTCGCACAAAAAAAGTCGATTGTCAACAGTAATATTCAGCAGAAAAAAAAATCAACCCAATATTTCCAACATTCAAAATTGCAAAGTTCGAAATATTTACATTAGGCATAATACACTGGACAGTCTGTTAGATCCAAAGTTTGTTGACAAGACAAGAGATCACACTGGGCTTTATTTTTTTAATATTTATGCAACCTTGGTGTACAATTTCAGCACGACCACAGATGGTGAAAAGTGTCAAAAGTCAAGTGAAAGGGTTACTTTATAAATTATTTTCCAGTGGCACCGACAAAGAACTACGGTGCTCCACATAATTGATGGGACACCAGTAAAATTTCAGAAATTGGCAAAATAAAAATAATTTTTAAACATGTTTGTCTATAGTAACATTTAATTTAAACAAACAATGAGAATTAACCAAACAATTTGATTAAATTATTTATTTTCTTTACAAAAATAACGGAGAACAGAAAAGGTCATACTTAAAGCACAACATGAGTGATGGGACACTTTTAAAAAACTTGAAATATTTCGTAAAGTATGTACATTTATTGTAATTTTGATGAGATGTATGTTATTTGATGATGTATGTTTAATAAGAGTTATATGTGACCCATATTTTTAATGAAATTAGTCAATCTTCTTAGACTAGAATGTTTCATAATGAAGAAACCTTTTGCATAGGAACCTACGCTAAATATGGGGTCAACATCAAAAAATGAAGAAAATCCAAGAATTAAATGTTTCTAAACTTTCCAAAATAGTCCACGAATTTGAAGAAATAACTCTGTATCCTCAAACCATTCGCCAATTTCTTCACAGAAGTGGTTATCATAATCAAACTCTCACAAAGTCCCAAGACAGAACGTTCCATTCAATTACGCTTACAATACATTAAACTTGCTTTCATCTGTGATTTTGACCATGATAACCACTTCTACGAAATAATTGGCAAATGGTTGGAGGATACAGTTATCTCTTCAAATTCCTGGACTACTTTGGAAAGTTTAAAAACATTAATTCTTGGATTTTCTTGATTTTTTGACGATGACCCCATATTTAGCATAGGTTCCTATGCTAAAGGTTTCTTCATGATGAAACATTCTAGTCTAAGAAGATTGGCTAATTTCATTAAAAATACAGGTTAAATATAATTCTTATTAAACATAATATTAGTCATCAAAATTACAGTACATACTATACGAAATATTTCAAGTTTCGTAAAAGTGTCCCATCACTTTTGTTGCACATTAAGTAGGACATTTTCAATTTTCCGTTATTTTTGTAAAGAAAATAGATAATTTAAGCAAATTGTTTAGTTAATTCTCATTGTATGTTCAAATTAAATCTTATTATAGACAAACATGTTTAAAAAGTATTTTTATTTTTCCAATTTCTGAAATTTGACTGGTGTCCCATCCGTTATGTTGAGCACTGTATAAAGGTTTTGGATGAAATGTGTAATATTTGATAGTTTTTAATCGACCAAACGTGGAAACGTTTCACTCGTAGTTGGCTGAAACATGGCCGTAGATCAAAAGAAACGCCAATGATTAATAATTGGTCCTGCATACATTGAATTTCCTCTAGTATATTATTGAACAAAGCGCAGCAGTGTGAACCGAGCTAGCCAAGCAATGGTTAACTTAATAAATATACATTACATACAGTGCCGGTAGCAAAACTGGAACGGACGAAAGACCTGCTTAAATTGCAAACATGGTTAAAAAATTCAATTTTTGTTGCATTTAAAAAGCGAAATAATTACGTGATGCGGCAGCCCTACCTGGCTCGATGCAAGATAAGAAAAGAGCTATAAATAGGGTGGAAATTGGAAAACTTGTCGTACTTCTGCACAAGCGCATCGAATAAAATAACCAAATCTATCAAAGATTACGATTAAGTTTGTTCTCGGTTGTGAACACGAGTCTTCAGCTTTAATGCCGGCTAAGACACGAACTTACGTTTCGAAGAATCGCACGTTCCGCTGGGCGTTTTCTACGTCCAATACTAACGTCTTGACGTCTTGCCCTCAAAGAAGTCTCGACGTCTTGCCCTCAAACGCGCGGACAAACTCATCGAGAACATGCAACCCATTCCGCAAAAAAATCAAATGGATGCATTTGGACGATCCCTTTGGGCCTCGAGCATAAAACCAGCATGGATAACGCGGGAAATGCAATAAAAATAAGTGTATGAAATTCAAGGCAAACTTTAATATTACACGTTTTAGTACTAAATCCAATATTCGGTTTTCTTGCCCTTAAATAGGAATATAAAAAGACCAGCGAGCCAGTCTAACAAATTTCAAGCGTAAACAAATTCAACATCTCCACCCACCTCGGAAAATATCTTACACGTTAACAGCGTCCCGACTCGTCCGGTGCAATGGCGCTAATTTTGGAAGATTACGATGACCACTTTGGCTCAGACCGGTCGAAAACGCCTCAGACTCATTTACAAACTCGTTTAATCGGTCTACACGTAATGTACAAGGTCGGTGCGTTTGGGAACAAGGGCGAAATTAGAGGACTAAATGCTATAGTGGTGGGAGATGATGGTCCCCGAAGGGCCACGACCAATGCATTAGGTTTTCACGAGACAAAGAATCGGTTCCGCATTCTGGAATTAAGTAATGGGGTAGCTATGATGATTTTGAACGGGATCTCTCGGCGTGTTTTACAAAGAGCATCGCACGAACAAGGGAGCATTTGTCAATTTCAACACTTGGTTACCATTAGGAAGCTTATGGGAAAAGGCCAGTTTCCTACCATTAGTAGATGTCTGGACAGCCCTCCCAATCCTGCTTCTCCTTTCGCTCCCAGTAGTCGCCCTTGTAGGCATGGATAAGATTGCCCGTGATTGGATCATTCTGCTTCTGGAACCACATGGGTTCGTGACCGGGATATGGCCTCCCTGAAATAGGCAATGAGGCAAAGTATAAGAAAGCGTGTCACCGCAAAATCCACCCGTGCCAATCGTCATTATTCCCTTGACAAGTTTCTGACCAATGACAACATGAAAAATTGACATTTTCCAAAATTGACACTTAAAAAAATTGCATGAAAATGTTTAAAAATGGGACATTTTGTATTCGGAAAATGTTACAAATTTGTGCTCGAAAAAAGTGGGAAATTTTGCAAATTAATCCTCAGAAAACGTGGCAAATTGTGTAAATTTGTATATGAAAAACGTGGAAAATTTTGCAAATCTGTACTCCGAAAATGTGTGAAAAATGGGCCCTGAGCTAACCTTGTAGAAGTATTAATTTCTGATCGCCATAACTGCATTCCCTGACGTTTTCAAAATTAACCATTCTTTCCTGACTTTTTTAGGTCATTTTTAAGTTCCCTGACTTTTCCAGGTTTTGCAGGTCTGAAGGAACCCTGGTACAAGTACAAGGTACAAGTTACCTTCTTGCAAACATTTCTCAGCTTCCATTTCTTTCTTGCGCCTCACCGCCCTCTGCTTTTCTTCAAGTCGCACTTTCTCGTTGTTCGCTTCTTCCCATAGGGCGTTCTCCATGAGCCTTTGGTCGGGGCGATTGCGGCTGTCGGTTGGGGCAACACCAGATTCCGGCTCATTCAGCTGAATGGCTAGTTGGGTGAAGCAGTACATGCGGTCATACTCTGGGCTGTAATTCGTAAAAATACGAGATGGCGTAACGCGGATTAGTAACAAATAGATGGGCAACAGAATAAAATAGGTAAGTGCGATCAAAAAAAGCTAACGGTGGTAATCTGCGCTTCCATATGTGCTTTGAAGGGCCGGTCTCTAGCACTTGTTTTGCCTTGACGTCTTCCCTCACGCCGAGCACCTTGGAAAGTTCCATCTTGTTATCCCAAGTGCCGTTAAGAAACCATTTCATGCTTGCACTCTTGTCATACACGATGCCAGTCACCTGTAAAACAGCAAATGTCAGTTACAGGTTCCAAGACGGTCGATCCATTTGCTGAAGCGCGATTAAACGTTTTTCCAACTCACCCGTCTCGGGATTTCACGAGAGAAGTAACTATAAGGGATGAATTTAAGGTGACACTTGTCGCCCGTTTGATGATTAACGATGTCCATTTCCCCATGCTGATCAACCCAAAGTTTGCCGACAATGATATTGTGGACGGTGGTGGTCACTTTCCTCCAGGTGTAGTGATTGCCTGGAAACGAGAGAAATTCGTACACGGGTGTTATTCGCAACAACTACCAAAATGCCCCCGAGGGTCATTAAAAACAACCGTATTTATGCATGACATAATAATGACACCACTAACCAGATTTTTTAAATCGCAGGTGTGAAATACCGAGAGGAATAATTTGCAGATATTTCCCTCTAAACTTGCTAGACATTGAAAACTCCTGCCAGCATGTCCATTCGCGTCCTTCGCAGTGCAAGGCAGCCACAGGCGGGTGATGGCTCACCTAAAATTTAAAGAGAAAAACTTTTCAGGATACTCCAGAAAATCCCAGTATCCTATTATTTATCTTCCTTATTATCGTAACAGCCAGAATAAAGCTAGTTTCAAAATACCTGTTCGCTGAATGCTCGCCATCCAAAATCGTCCATGCGGTCACACTCGTACGTTTCACCTAATAGTGGATTGAACGGTTTTCCAGTTCGGTTGCTAGTGGTAGCATAAGCTGAAACCGTGAATGCAGCGACATATGCCAGCTGTTCGCAGCTGTCGCTGCATTGTGCTGCCTTATCGAGAATTTCTGAATATTCCATCTCTTCGGTGAGCCGTTGAAGCAGTGATAACGGTTCGCTGAAGTTAACCTAGTAAAAAAAATTATAGGTATTTTGCACAACTGAAATCCACTCCAAAGTCATTGTAGTAATCCATAAATGGCAGCTTTTTTAAATTCTTTTCCAATAAGATTCAAATTAGCATTATTCAAACTATTTTTCAGAAGGACTTTCTGGATAAATCAGGATATTTAATTCAAGAGAAATCAGAATATTTCATTCAAATTGCAGGAAACTAAACTTTTTTTGGCGTAAAATGCGTGCATCAAATAAAACTATTTATAACATTTAATAATAAAAAAAAATACAAATCAGGGTTCCCCCAGAAATTTTATTTTCAACTTCCCTGACTTTTCCAGGTTTAAAAAAAATTTCCTTACCAATAACAACGTAAAAAATTCAAATTTTTCAAAATTGGCACTAGAAAATATTTTTTTTTATTTACTAACGAAAATGGGAAAATTTTGTATTCGGAAAATGTAAAAAATATGTGCTCGGGAAAAGTAGGAAAAATTAGTAATTGGAAAACCTACAGAATTTTTTAACATTTGTACACGAAAAACGTGGAAAATTTTGCAAATTTCTACTCGGAAAACGTGGAAAATTTTGCAAATTAACACTCAGAAAACGTGGAAAATTTTTGCAAATTTCTACTCGGAAAATGGGCCCTGAGCTAACCTCGTAGAAGTCTTAATTTTGGATCGCCATGACTGCGTTTAATTTCCCTGACTTTTCAAAATAAACCATTCCCTAACTTTTCCAGGTCTGGGGGAACCCTGCAACTACATCAGTGTTCCTTGAGGTGACCCCGTAGTAAGTGAAGCTCGATTACAGACAACTCACAGGCATGGGGATCTTGGTTAAATCTTTTCCGATGCAGTTCTTCATGATGCTCCAAAGATTGATGCTCTGGTTGGGTCGTTCGGGGATGACGCGGCGTCTCTGTTTATGACTAGGAGTGCCATCTGTGTAACTGACTGCCATTGCAGAATTACTTGCCGGATCCTTTTCATGATCCAAGGAATCCTGCTGACTTGCCTGTTTAACCCAAAAAGAAATTTATAGATCGCAATCGGAGATCGATTAAAACTAAAAGGCAGAGGGGAGTAACCCATACTTACTTTTGACTTTCTCTGCTTCCTGCTGGGTCTCACAATTTTCGTTTCTTGGCGCTCCTGGTCAACTTCGGTATCCGAACAGGAGCTTGAATCGTCATCATTTCCTATACAGGTGCCTTCGCTGGTGCCACTCGCACCACTCAATCCACTCGCAGAACGCCTGTTAACACCACAAAGGGAAATGAACAACAGATTAAGGATCGAGCAAGATCATGAATACTTCATAAGTTAAAAATGCCGGCACAGTTAAGAAATGACATTGAATCTGATGTTTCATTTTCATCATCGTCCTCTTCTGAAGCACCACTTGTTTCGTCACCGTCACCGTCACCGTCACCATCATCATCATCATCATCATCATCAACATTATTATCGCCTACATCTGAATCATCCACCAAATCGTCACCGAAATCGCTCGAAGACCTTCTACACGTAAATACGGGGTAATCCACGTTTCAAAACCACGTTCTGCTTATTACATGAACAGCAAAGTACGTCGTGGAAAACTGAAAGGTTGCATGTCCTCCATCTCCGTGACTTAAAATGTACGTTCGCCCAGTATTTCTGGCAATAATTTGCGCAGAGCTGGTGAGATTGTATTCCAAATTGTATTCTATTAATATAGCATGATAATTCACGGCTCATGTGTGTCGCAACACGGTGTTACATTGTTTTGCTTCCCTTTGGTGAGTTGCCAAACAATAAAATTATGTACATGCCTGTATACAGCATTTCCAGAGATGCAAAGTTTTAAATCACTTTGGTAATTAAATTTTGCCATTTTACGTAGTTCACAAAGAATGATGAACATGCTCACCCTTAACAGCGAAACGAAACATTTCAGCACCTATTATCCAGAAAGTACGCTCTGTCAGTAGACAAGGGCAGTAAAAACTTCGAAGCATGTGTGTTTCCCATCGCATTATCTGAGTTAATTTTGAAGATTCAATCAAAGAAATGGCTAGCAACTAGGCCAAATAACAGGCCAACCAACCAACCCTTCCATCTTGTCCTAATTCTTTAATATTATGAAATTATACAAAAACATCTTTAGAAAACAATTGGAATGAGAATGCGCTCACGTGCAATCATTCTTATCTAAAAACAGGGTGGCCACAAAATTTTCATTTTTAATTTCCCTGACTAAAATCCAAAATTCCTTGACAAAAACTTACTCGTTAATGCATATAAATTTTTTTTGTCATAATGAAAAATAAAATAACAATTGCAATGAGAAGCTTAGCAAAACACTAGATTTTGTTAGGAGTCTAGCTGACGAGGATTGGGGATGGAGCTGCTAGCAGACTGAGTGCACGCATAGCAGTTTGCTTTTATTTGGGAAAATGTCCCTGACCACTCACAAATTTCCCTGACATTTCCATGACTTCACTGGCTACTTTTTTTTCCCTTACTTTTCCCTGACTTCTCAACAGAAATATTGTTCTTGAAATAGTCAAATCTTGACAAGCTCTTGTGCTATATCGAAATAATTTGCAAGATTAATTTTTTACGCATGAAAAATACATGTGTATTAAATATAGAATGAAATGAAATAATCTTGAATTATTTAGGCATTAATTTAATTATGTCAATAAATAACGCATCAGCCCCAGTTTTCTCAACAGGGTTCCACCAGAAATTACATTTTCAACTTCCCTGACTTTTCCAGGTTTTAAAAAAATTCCCCTGACAACGTGAAAAATTGAAATAATGTATTTTCCAAAATTGACACTGGAACATTTTTTTAAAAAATTACTTATGACAATTTTGAAAATTAACATAGAAATTTGTTTAAAAATTTGAAAAAATTTCATGAACATTTTTTTTAAAATGGGAACATTTTGTATTCGGAAAATGTTAAAAAATTTTGACCGGAAAAAGTGACATTTTTTCCAATTTTGTCCTCGTTAAATGTGGAAAATTTGTGTTTGGAAAAAATAGAGAATTTTGAAAATATGTATACAAAAAACGTGGCAAATTTGTACTCGGAAAACGTTTCCATTTTGCAAATTTGTACTCGGAAAACGTTTCTATTTTGCAAATTTGTACTTAGAAAACGTGGAAAATTTTGCAAATCTGTTCTCCAAAAATGTGGAAAATTTTTGCAAATTGAGCTAACCTTGTAAAAGTTTTTATTTTGGATCGCCGTAACTGCGTTGAATTTCCCTGACTTTTTCAAAATATACCATTCTTTCCTGACTTTTCCAGGTTATTTTGAAGTCCTCCGACTTTTCCAAGTTTTTCAGGTTTTCCAGCTCTGGGGGAACCCTGTTTAAAGCTACTTCCACGCTGGAGAATCCTTTGGAGGAACATAGAGAGTTACTTTATGTTTCCGGTTGCTGTCATCAGTTGCTTCCATAAATTGCATTCTAAATTACATAACTACGTGTCCCGAAACAAATTAAGCAGCAACGGTAACTGTAACGCCACCAATAAGGCCACCCTGATAACAGATTTTTTTTCAATTTATGAATCAAGACTAGGAAGCAAACATTTGAAAACCGAATTTCTATTGGAACGTCACTCGAAAAATCTACCACTAGCTTTCACAAGGGCTGAACCCTCTTAACGTATCAATACCACGAATTGAAAATTGAATTGAACTGTGAAGATTAAACGTTTGCTTAAACGAATAATTGCTTCCCCCCCAGTCATAAAATATACTAATCAGAAATTTATTGGGTAATTGACCCATGATTAAACTACCCTTCCAAAGACTCGTTAATTTATCTTTTTGTTTTATGGCAAATTCTCCGAGCATTGTCGAAATATCTTTCGATTTTTAGGTTAATGACATCTACAATTATCAATAACACGCTCAAGCAGCATTCAGAAACCTTGGCTTCCTACTAAAAAAAACAGAATTTGCTTATCATCTAATGAAATAAATTGGCAAAACTGCAATTGGCTGTCCAAAAATGAGATGTCAAATAAAACTTATATCAACTATTTTTTGTAACATTTGAAGAAACTCCCAAAAAAAAAGTTCTAAAAATAGCCCCTGTTGTCCCATACTATCTTCAGGGAAGACATTGACCTTCAAATATGGGGCATGATAGCATAGGATGAAAACTTCCGAGTTTAATGAACAAAATATACACTCTCTTATCAGGGAAGGTCAGGGAATAAGCTCAACTGGATAATTCACAAAGAAATGTAAAAATAAGCGCTTAGGAGCATAGCGAACATCTTCACCATATTTACCCAGGCTATTTTACAGGGTTTCCCGAGAAATTTCATTTTCAACTTCCCTGACATTTTTCAGGTTTTAAAAAAATTTCCCCGAACAATGACAACGTAAAAAATGTACATATTTTTCAAAATTGAGTGATGACAATTTTGAAAATTAACAAAAAAAAAGGTAAAAAAATGTTAAAAAATATCTTATTTGAAAAACGGGGAAAATTTTGCAAATATGTCCTCGGGGAAAAGTGGGAATTTTTTTTTAATTTCTCCTTGGGAATCGTGGAAATTTTGGCAAATTTGTACCCTTCTGGGTACAACGTGGACATTTTTGCAAATTTACATGGAAAAAGGTAAAAAAATGTTAAAAATATGTACCCGGAAAACGTGGAAAATTTTGCAAATTAACATAGAAAAGGTAAAAAATGTTAAAAGTATGTGCCCGGAAAACGTGGAAAATTTTGCAAATCTGTCCTCGGGAAAAGTGGGAATTTTTTTAATTTGCTCTTTGGGAATCGTGGAAAATCTGGCAAATTTGAACTCAGAAAACGTGGACATTTTTTGCAAATTTGTATTGGTACTCGGAAAACGTGGAAATATTTGCAAATTTGTACTGGTACTCGGAAAACGTGAAAATATTTGCAAATTTGTACTCAGAAAATGTGACAAATTTTGAAATTTTTACTTAGAAAATGGGCCCTGAGTTAACCATGAAGAAGCATTAATTTTGGAATGCAACAACATGACTACATTGAAGTTCCCTGACTTTTTCAAAAAAAGCCACTCTTCCCAGACTTCTCCAGACATTTTCAAGATCCATAACTTCTCCAGGTTTTCCAGATCTGGGGTTGCAGTAACCTGTTTAATTTTACTAACTTGCATAAGTAACTTGACTGTCATAATGCAGGCTGAAACATCGCCTGGCTCTCCTGATAGAAATACGAATTTCGACGACATGTTAACATTGCATGCAAAGGGAATAAAAAAATAACAAAACTCACCGGTGGCTTTTAGTTGGGATGGTGATGAGGAACTCTGAGTCGGCCAAATCGTGAGCATCGTAGAATTCTTCGTCGTCCGAATGGCTACTTCCTACATGAAAAAAATTTTGAAACGGGTTAGTGTCGTAAATTTCAATGGCTGAATGCCATATTTTAAAAACAAGGAAGTGCATTTCAATTAAGAAAATACCTTGTCCTGAGCAAAGGTTTGCATTGGTGGCCTCTTTGGCCGCTTGTTCGAGGTGAGAGTGTTGTCGTGCCAACTGCTCGACCATTTCCTCCAGCCTCATTCTCTGATCATGCTCATGTTCCAACAGCTTCTGCCACTTCTTTCCTTGCCCATTAACCAGTTGCAGATAATCAGCGCAGGCCTAAACGGCAGACAAAAACTATGAAAAAGTGCTTCAGAAGCACGGGAAAAATTAAAACGCAGCAAATATCCTGGGGATAAAACATTCGAAGCTCCCATTGCTCGATGTCGCCTTTCTCGTGATTGGAGAGTGATTTTCAGTATTTCAGTATTAAAATTTCATTGCATATACAGTCTACAAACAAGAATTTCCAATTAAGGCCCCTGGAAATTGATTTCTTGTTTAACGTCCCCGCCCGCCCCATTGGTGGCCTGGCACGCGCATGCATAGACAGCATTGTTTGTACATACTGTATCACAGTTTTTCATATCCTTCATATCCTGAAAAAAGGAATGAGAATTGAAACCAAATCTGATTGTAAACTTTAGGATTTTCTACGGAAATCTATTCAACTGTATAGGTAGATACTACGGAATAGTACACTACACATGACATCATTGCTTCTCAGACAATATATCGCGCTGTGTCTGGTAATAAATAGCTAGCCAAATTTGAATTTTCTCCCATTATAATTACAATACGATGTGAACGTTCAAAGTTGACTGTTGATGACAGCCACTGTTATCTTAGAACCGATGATCGTGTCGTTCTTAGTATTCCAACAGAAATAGAGAAAATGAAAAATTGTAACATTTTATAATTGGAGAAATGTTATAAGTAGTTTGATGATGCCTGCTCGCTGCAACGGATGCATTGGATGCACGCTTGTCGGTTGTCCAAACGTGTCCGTACTTGTATGAAAGCTGCTCAAAATTGTTTCGCGTGTTTGCATTATGCAGACATATGGCAATTTTATCGAAATAATCGATGAGATGGTCAAATATACAGGGTGTTTTCTCTCGCATTGCACAGATGAAGAGGGAGTGTAGAGGGTCCAAAAGGGAGTCATTTGAGATGGGGAACCTATGGGCGCAGACATCAAATAACGAAGATAATGGCGATTGTAGAGGAGATGCTTGAGGACCTTCCGTTAGCCTTGTACAGAGACATGTGGTTCAACAGACGGCTGCCCAGCCTATGAGAGTGTCCACGTCCGAGCGTACCTAAATGAGTTGTTTCCTGGCAGGTGGATCGGCCACGGCGGTCCTGTTCAGTGGCCAGCTAGATCTCTACACCGCACACCGTTTGATTTTTTCTTATGGGGTGCAATGGAACAAACTGTTTACGAAACCCCATTTGACAACGAACATGACCTCATTGCTCGCGTTGTCATTGCTGGTGAGCACATAAGACAAAGCCCCGAAATGTTTCTGAACATGCGAGAATCCTGGGTGACTGCATTGATAAATGCATTGAGCAAAACAGTGGCCAATTTGAGTACCTTTTGTAAAGTGGCGATTTGTGTCCTACACATAAGGAATTTCTCTTCAGTTCTGTGAATGTGAATGTAATTGTAAGTCGTTTTCGTGCACGTTGAGTGCATGTTTGCAGCATTTCAATCGCCTTATTTGATGTCTGCGCTCATAGGTTCCCCATCTCAAATAACTCCCTTTTGGAACCTCTACACACCCTCTTCATCTGTACCATGCGAGAAAAAACATCCTGTACACAGGAAAATATAGGAAAAAATCTGTTCCAAAGATTGTAATGGAATAAAATGGCGGATCGGATTAAAACGTGATCGAATCAAGCGGCTTTCACAGTACTTATATGCAATAAAAATTCTGCCCGCTCCTTAAAAATAGAAAATTCGGTTTAACAAGATTTTTCAAATAAAAAGTCCCGTCCCCACTACAGAGCTATTTTTAGGCCGTTAA
This sequence comes from Megaphyllum sjaelandicum, assembly GCA_034698745.1. Taxonomy (NCBI): domain Eukaryota; kingdom Metazoa; phylum Arthropoda; class Diplopoda; order Julida; family Julidae; genus Megaphyllum; species Megaphyllum sjaelandicum. The sequence continues at coordinate 4,198 of JAQGBX010003556.1, read as the reverse complement.
ATAAGGAATTAATTTCCAATGGCCTCAAAGTTTTTAAGGCCAATAAAAAAAATTTGTGGATCATGTAATTGAGACCCAGTAAATCTCACATGCATGTAGTTGTAAAGTTGATACGCAACAAAACATTTGAATAGACGATGTCAAATTCCTAGTTATTTCCCTTCAAGATATATTTAAAAAACGTTGGAAATAACATTTTGTCTAAAATATGTTTGAAAAAACTTCCACAGAGAATGGACCACTCAATTTAACGCATGAATGTGCATTAAATAATAACGGACTTATCGATTTTGGTGCAAGTCGGAGCCTCGAAATGCTACGATCATTGTACAATGATGCTCTAGTCCACTAACATTGATCATTGCATTGGCGGTGATGCGAAATAAGGTCGCCCTTTCGTTAACGGACTTGGTTTTCGTGACGAGATCAGGTGACATCTCCAGCTGCTCCAATTCGCTCAGAGATCGCTGCAGCGCCGCACCGTGCTTTATGATGAGTTCGTTGCAGGTGTTTAAGTCCTCCAACTTCGTTCCCAGAGCTTTCAGAATGGACTGCACCTCATTTTTATCGTTCTGATAAGGCATATCGTCGTCGTCGTCTAATAAAGAGAATTCAAACAAATTAATAATACCGCCCATGTGCGGGTGTCATGATCCTTACCATAATTTCCATCACCTGATCAAACAGGTATTTACTATGCATTTTGATGTGTACAAGCAAGGATAGAGCATTCACCTTGGTAATAAGTCTCAATTGGAAACAGGAATTAAACGAGAGCATGCGAACCAATCGGATCATGGCTACTCGAGGCTAGGTTTTGTAAGCAGTACGTTTGTGAAAATACTTTGAGAAATCACGACACAAAAAAAACACAAAATGGACAAAAATCGTGCATACAGGGATTACCCAGAAATTTCATTTTCCTTGACATATCTTCCAAAACTGGCACTGGAAAACATTTTTTTTTAAATTTACTAACGACAATTTTAAAAATTAACATAGAATTTTTTTTAAATTTAAAAAAAAATTGCATGAAAATTTTGTATTTGAAAAAGGTTGAAAATTTGTGCTCGTTAAGAGTGGGAAATTTCTCAATTTTGTCCTCGGAAAATGTGGAAAAGTTGTACTCGGAAAACGTGGAAAATTTTGCAAATTTGTACTCTGAAAACGTCGAGAATTTTGCAAATTAATACTCAGAAAACGTGGAAAATTGTGTAAATTTGTACATGGAAAATGAGAAAATTTTTGCAAATCTTTACTCCGAAAATGTGGAATTTTTTTGCAAATTTCTACTCGGAAAATGGGCTCTGAGCTAACCTTGTAGAAGTATTAATGTTGGATTGCCATGACTTTTTTCAAATAAACTAATCTTCCCTGACTTCTCCGAGTCATTTTCAAGTTCCCTGACTTTTCCAGGTTTTCCAGGTCTGGCATATAGAAATAATTTACACAAAATTTGTTATCAAGTTGAAAACAACAATACCGCCAAAATAGATATCTAAAGGCAGTGAAAAATAATGCAGATTTAAAGATTTCCATTTTTCATTGGCCAACTATTAAAGCTACATTTAACGTAAAAACAAAATACCTTTTCCACAATTTCTTGCAACTCAACCGGTCAATCGCCATACCATGCTGCCTTCATGTACATTTTGAAGTTATGTCGTTTTCAACTCAATATAAAAAATTAGTTACGATTAAGATATCTAGCTGATCGAACAAATGATCAACTTATGTACCACAGGGTTCCCCCAGAAATTTCATTTTCAACTTCCATAACTTTTCCGGGTTTTAAAAAAAATTTCCCTGACTGATGATAATGACAAAATTTCACATATTTCCGAAAATCGACAAAGTAAAATATTTTTGAAAATTTACTAATAAAATTTTGAAAATTAGAATAGAAAAGTTTTTAAAAAAAATTGCATGAATAAATTTTGAAAATTAGATAATTTTGTATTCGAAAAATGTAGAAAGTTTTGCCAATTTTTACTTGGAAAACGTGGAGAAATTTGAATTTTTTTTCTTCGGAAAACTTGGAGAAATTTGCAAATTTTGTCCTTGGAAAACGTGGACAATTCTACAAATTTCCCTTCGGAAAACGTCGAAAAAATTTGCAATTGTGTCATCGGAAATTTGTACTGGAAAAATTAGGTGATCTAGTTTTGGTCTTTGTGCGGTATTTAAAAACACCCATCTGGCACTACTTTCAACTTAGGTAATCCCCGTCCTCAGGTGGTACTGAGGTGATAAATATAATTTAATAATTAAATGCGAGATTCGGCTTTTTCTCGCAAGCCGAATCTCGCATTCAATTACTAATTTCAACCTCCAAAATATTTAAAAAAAAATAGCGAATCCTCACAAATCCACGAATTTTATGCATAACTGAAAACTAACCTTTAATTTTTTAAATGTTCAGAAATTTAAACGAGGCACCTGTTACTTACATAAGTGGTTTGTATCGAAATTTTAACCATCTAGCCCTCATGGCCCCACTTCAATGTTTTACATGAGTGCTCAACATAACTGAAGGGACACCAGTAAAATTTCAGAATTTTGGTAAAATAAAATCAATTTTTGAACACGTCTGTCTTTAATAACATTTAATATGAACATACAATGAGAATTAACTAAACAATTTGCTTAAAATATATATTTTCTTTACAAAAATAACGGAAAACTAAAAATGTCCTACTTAAAGCGCAAAATAAGTGATGGGACACTTTTACAAAACTTGAAATATTTCGTAAAGTATGTATTGTAATTTTGATGACTAAAATTATGTTTAATAAGAGTTATATTTAACCCGTATTTTTAACGAAATCAGCCAATCATCTTATAGACTAGAATGTCTCCTAGTGAAGCAACCGTTCCAATGCTAAATGTGAAGTTTGCTAGGGGTCATCATCAAAACAATAAGAAAAATCCAAGAATTAATGCTTCTGAAATTTCCAAAATAGTCCAAGAATTTGAAGAAATAACTCAGTATCCTCAAACCATTCTCCAATTTCTTCACAGAAGTGGTTATCATAGTAAGTTTGCTAGGGGTCATCATCAGAAGCATTAATTCCTGGATTTTCTTCATTTTTGATGATGACCCTTATTAAACTACACAATTTAGCATTGGAACAGTTGCTTCATTACGAAACATTCTAGTCTATAAGAAGATTGGCTAATTTCATTAAAAATACGGGTTAAACATAACTCTTATTAAACATATATTAGTCATCAAAATTACAATACATACTTTATGAAACATTTCTAGTTTTGTAAAAGTGTCCCATCACTTATGTTGCGCTTTTAAGTAGGACATTTTCAGTTTTCCGTTAATTTTGTAAAGAAAATAGATAATTTAATCAAATTGTTCAGTTAATTCTCATTGTTTGTTCAAATTAAATGTTATTATAGACAAACACGTTTAAAAATTATTTTTATTTTGCCAATTTCTGAAATTTTACTGGTGTCCCATTAGTTAAGTTGAGCACCGTAAGTGGTTAGTATTGAAATTTTTACCATCTAGCCCTGATGGGCCCACATCAATGTTTTCCGTACGATAAGGACATATCTTACCTGACTCGGTCAGTCGGATAGCTTTAGCTTTTGCCAGTTCGAGGGAGGTAACCCATTTCTGTCGCTCGACCTCGTTGCTGGCTTTCAGGTGGAATGTCTGAGTCCCGCCGTTGGAGATGACAAAGTTGCAAGAATCCTCCGTGTGAATGACGGAACCTTGCAGACTGATGGTGCCCCTGCATGTGTGGGCCATCTCGGCAGGATTTCTGGTTAAAACAAAAAAAAAAAACAGGATAAGTGCATTTTTTCAACATAATTTTAGCGGGCTGTAGTGAGTCGTCATCTTTCAAAACAATGTAAGCAGCTTGACAAATTCCAGTTAACAAATGCAAATGTTAGCCGACTCATCCCGTCGAAAGTATCCTCCTCGGATGTATTAGACACACCATAGTTGAATTAAAAGAATAACGACAGGGTGGCCACAACATTTATATTTTCAATTTCCCTGACTTTTCCCTGACTAAAATTCAAAATAAACTGTCCAAAACTTACTCGTTAATGCATATTAATTTTTTTGTCTTAATTAAAACTAAAATAACAATTGCAAAGAGAAGCTTGGCAAAACACTAGATTTTGTTACGAGTCTAGCTGAAGAGGATTGGGGATGGAGCTGCTAGCAGACTGA
>JAQGBX010003555.1:0-17095 GCA_034698745.1 Megaphyllum sjaelandicum | reverse complement strand
ACTCTCAGGTAAGATAAGAGGTAAGTTGGCAGTGCTGTCAGGTGACAAAAGTTCGACTTCCGCCCTCCGTGCTGCCAAATTCGCACGTGTGTGTAGTATCTCTATATCAGGAGCGCACTTCTAACAGAAAATGTTACAGATTTTTTTAACTGGACTTTCAAAGTTTAGAGTTGTTTCACGACACATCTACATATTGTAGTACAGTGAAAAGTACAATTTTACTGTTCATTCTAAACATGGTGAAGCATTAGAAAGCAAAATGCATCGACGACAGACGTAGATGACACACCTTCTGAACGATCTGTTCACCGAGCATTACTTTACGCATGGCCCATGCGCCATTACAATAGAGGATTATAGGAAATCCCGATCCCCGAAATAACTCCTATCAATCCATATACAGTAATAATAATACTTCATTTTTTCCTGAAAAGCTTGAAAGGCCAGAGGAAATTTCATGAAAGAACCCATTGCTGACAAAAGATTTCCGCCATCAGACAACGCCATAATAGTGTAAGCTCAAAAGAAGAGCAGAATGGATGGGAGGATATAATGTTTGGAGAGAGAAAAAATCTGAGATAAGGCAGGATTTCATACAATCAATTACCAATTTGGGGAGGGGTGGAAGGAGCTGCGAGGGCATATTGGACATCTGCCGGGAGCAATTTTGTTTACAATTCATTAATCCAGATGAAAACGGAAAAGATTTTGATAAGCAATTTCGGTTATGTCATAACCTATACGGCATACCATGAAGAGTATAGGATGGTGAGATAGTGCATGTATTAATATTAGACTATAGGAGGATCTCACCAATAAGTAGCGCGCATGGCCCAAAATCCAATCGCAAACTAGTTATTCTCGAAAACCAATGTTGAATTATTCGCTCGGTCATGATCATCGTAAGCTCAAGCTCATGTGCCACGAACCAAGACAATGAATTAAGTACTATGAATAGCATACACTTGAACTTAACAATGACAATTAAAATAGTCTACTTCTAATTAAGAACCTCATAAAATATAATTGGAAAGCGCATCTCACAATGCAGGTATCGCCTAAGTGCCTTTCTCCAAATTAAGCTCAACGTCCACTGATAACGCTTCTAAACTGTGAGCATCTAGCTCATATCAAAAATACACACTGCAGGGATTTTTCAATTCTTAAATCGTTGCAATACATTTTTGAAATCGTGACCCTATGTGCACCAGGAAGCTATAGGCAACGCTATACATGCAGTTGACTATACCCAGTGAATCAATAAGCATTCAGCAAATTGTTGTCTAATATCTCCCAAATTAATTTCTCTCTAGATTTCCGGGCCAGTTCCACGCCGTACCGATGAAATATTGCACAAACCTCTTTGTCGGCTGCACGGCATAAATATAAATTATCAATATAAATTCTGCGAGACATCCAAAAAATTGTTAGCAGGATTCTTCAATTTATTATCCCTACGTTCCCGCTCCCCTACGGATGGTTTCAGCCCTGGCGATTCCCATTAAATGTCAAACGTGTGACTTACTACATTCCTCAACAGATACAGGAGCATTTTCCTATAAAATGGTGGAATTAATGTTTTATTAAATCTTAGTGGAGTTGGATGGCACCGAGGTCAGGGGAAGTTCAACTTCACCCTCCACCATCTAGAGCTACATTTTTTTTTCATAAATTCTCCTCTCCCCACACTCGCATTTCTTCAGTATTTTTCTAGTGGGGAATTTAATTTCACTCGCTTCTGCCCTGGAGACAAGGCACGGATATAAGGTACATGTAGGGTATAAAAAAAAACAGAATGGGAAGACCTTAGCAAAATTTCTCTGTGAACGTAAAATAAGGACGTTCAACAGCAAAGACAAAAACAAAACAATGATAAGGTGTTTTATACGAGGGCATACATATACATGTAAAACATTAATATTCTTCGGAGCTATTTTTTCCTCGAGAATTCTGGATTTTTCCTCCCACGTACTCCAATACAACATTCATCCCCAACATATCACGAGAGTTGTCCTCCAGCATGGAGGGGTTAAGTTGCAATCAGTCAAATATTGAACATGGTCTACATGTACGGGTATATTGCAATGTAATATAAAAAATTGCAAATGAAAACTTACCCACAAAAATGCACATGTTTAAAAGTCAATATATCCAAATTACATTTCGGTTATTGCAAGTACATGTATTTGCACTTGTAAACATTATAGTTTTGAAAATGTGGATCTTGTATATGTTCAGTGTAGTACATACTGTATCTACCAATGATACATCAACCAACCGATGTTCCAATTGAAATTCCTCCTGCATGTCATATTTGCAACCTGCACCATACCACTTTGAAAGACAGTAACGTGCTGCCTGGATAATAAGAGCCTTAAGCACACGTTTCTGATTTGGGACATATGAGTTTGTTCCCCATTGCCAACCAGCAATATATCATACACTTCGCCCATCAAGACCCTCGACATCGCCCCTTAGTGCCCACATTTACCTGTTGTTTCGCACATTGTAACGCCAGCTCAAGCTGACAAGTAATACAAATTCCAATCCGTGGAGGGATTAGCTTGGAAAAACAACTGCATATCATTCCATAAAAAAACGGGTCCATTTGTTTAAGTATTCTTCCCATTACTGTTTCGTTTCAACGCTGTCGTGGGAGCAATTAAATCGCGCACGATTGCATCGCGAAACTCACAAAAGATGGATACGAACATGCAACCACGGACCGTTACAATTTTTATGGCCACAGTATGTAGAAAAAGGCTCGTTGGTGGAGAAAAATGCATCGATGAAGACCCACAAACTACAGATTGGAGCAATGGCTGGAGATGCGAAATCGAGACGAAATTTAGTCGCATCACACTTTGAATGGAAATATGCAATCAAAAAACAAAAAGCGTTTCCTTTTTATTTCACACGTGGCATTTCCCAGCATGGAAAAATTTCGTAATTGACGAAGACGTATAAGCAGTTCGAGTAAACTTCAAGCTGGCATTAAGTGTTTTGTCATGTACGGTTATATATACTCGTGCAGGTTGGGGGAAAAAAACTGCGAAGATGTTTCGAACGCTGTAAATAAAAAAAGATCAGTCGGTTCTTTCACAAGATGCTAAATGTGCGAAACAACAGGTTACTAATACTGGCACTGAAGTTTGTTTAACTACTTATTCATCTTCGTCAACGGTCAGATTGTTAAGATAAATCTTAATACCATCTGTTTAACAAGATATTCTAGAGTCCTCCATGAACTCATATCGTCTTCCCAGAAAAGTTTTCCAAGTTTTTAGATGAGATGAAATTGGTTTCATCACTCCAAATGAATGATGCGAATCTATTATGTTTCCTCAGCCAAATGTAGTTGACATAAATGAAAATTAGACTCGCATTATTCAACTTAATCCACACTCAACCATTTTACAATGGAACAAATTAATTTTTCCAACACTGTTTTTAAACAATGTGAAAATGTTCCAAGTTAGCAACTAGCATATATATACAAGTGTAAAACGGTTCTACAAATTGTATTATTAGATGAACACATTTTGGATACATTTATGTACAGTGCGTATATCTATTTTTTCGCCAACTCTTTTCCTGAACCTGCGTTCAATAACTTCAAACAATTTTTTAAGCACAGATATAAAATGAAGATAACAGCGAGCTAGATCATATACTGTACGTGCAGCAACAATTTATGTAGATTCAGGGTTTAATTTTGTTAAAAAAAGTACACTAGAAAAAAGCTCGTTATTGCATGAATGTTATCCCCTTAATATCATGCAAAAATTTAAATGAAAACATGAAAGAAGCGCCTCGAGAGATAAGGTCATACGCGCAGAGCCTTTGGATAAGCGAAATTTGCATTTCTTTCAATCGTTAATTGCCAATTGCGAAAAAAAAGCAGTGACAGGAAGGCACCTCGCATTAAATTAAGGCGAGGTTGATGCACGAAGAGCAGTATGCAAATATGCAGTTTGTAACCACTGTAGCTATTAATATCCCGAGCGCACACGCCATTTGTATAATTTGCTAATAGTTTAATAGGCTCCTGTTGTCATTCGGCTATTAAAAACTATTTCACGAAGATAAATAGTCCGACTGGCCCACGTTATCAGCGATCCACAAAGGATAACAACGCAATTATTTATAATGCTAATGGAAAAGTAAGATTCGCAGCAAAATAATTGAGCTCAGATAAAAATCCAGATTCCAAATGGTTAATTCGAAGCACGGCAGGAAAGCGTTATTATGAACCAGTAATGGAAGTAACGTGACACAACCCATTAGAGAGAAGTTGCCATATACGAGTCTTACCTTCGTGACAAAATGTTGAATTGCCCACGCTAAATCAACTCAAAACGGGCAGAGTAAATATGATATAAACGCATTCTCGTCTTACCTAAAAATAAAAGGAAAACAAAGAATTATAATGTGTGCAACATAAGACCCATGATATTCCAATTAAGTCAGCATCATGCCAATTGAAGCAATGTTAAAATTCCTAACATCACTCCACAAATGAATCAATGTTCAGACATGTATATCTTCAAATAAATACACGTATTCAACTGTCCATTCTTTTGGGAACTGATATTTTCCAAAATTTTAAAACTGATTGTGCAATTTAATTAGTCATAAAGAAAGTCAGTTGGGCATGCGAGAATTCCCGCATTGTCCTTAATCCGATCAAATAAAGTTTCACATACTGTATGCCCGACAAAACAATTAGTATATCCACATAATTACTCAAATTCTACATTATACAGAATGTTGACTTAAAATAAGCATCATCTTCTATTATAATACGGTATGTGGAATAATTTAATATTTCACTACTTGAATTGGAATTCAAACAGTTTCCAATTCATGCTTTGAGTTTCCATTCACGACAGTAAATTCAAACTTGTGTGCAGCTTACGGCTGCTTTATAAAAAAAAAATTCAAAAACTGTTCCCAATTCGTTACTAATCAGTCAACACGCATGAAACTGATGAGACAATAGGTTCCCACTCCACCCCTTCCAATGGGACAAAAAACCATAAGTGACATACGGAAGACTAACAGTTATAAAACTCGTGATAACGTTGACTTTTTGTCGAGTCAATGGGTCATCGACCCGCCAAAAGTTTAGTTTTAGAAGATCGTGCCATGCTTTGTTTCGCTTAAAGCGCCTTTATTTCGAATGTACTATGGCAATACATAATCGAAAGCGCAGTGGTGAGCATATAGTAGCACGCTTTCAGAGGGATATATAGGCTCTCACGGGCAAAAGAGATAAAAAAATAAAATGGGTTGCTGTATTTTTTCAGAGCATGTAATTGGGTCCATAACATGGCGGTACATCAATATTTGTCAGGACTATGTCTATACAGCCTCCAACCAAAAATGCAAAAATACAGCCCCATTGTTTACCATTCCACACGCCACCACAATGAAACAAAAACGTTTTTCATGTACGTTTCTGAATAATTCAGTATTATTTGCTCGCGTATATCAACTACGGATAAACTTCTTTCCATATTGCCTTCATCCAGGTATGCAGAAACAAGAGATTGCATTTAAATGGCCAAATATCTTTCAAATGTCGCATGTTAATGCCGAAGCCTATAATACTGTAATAGGTATAGTCATGCATATATAGAATCGGTGCCACGCAAGAACAACAAAAAACCGTATAAACGGACATGAGAGTTCACTTTTATGCCAATTGCGAACCGATGACCTTTTAGAGCATGTGAGAATAGGCAAACATTTCCAAAGCACATAGTAGACGTTCTCCCAAGGGCACATCCCGTGCAAATACGTTGCCAAAGTGCCTAACAACGACAATTATCCAGAACTGCAAACTAAAAACCCATAACGGTCTTGATCTTAATGGAACGACTTTGTACTGCCACATGCGGAACAAAATGCATTACATGTACAACACAAAAAACGCGATACATATAATGTCCTCATAAATATCATATTTCAAGATGATAAATCATGAAATTAATGTTAAAAACGAGCTAGACAGTTGTAGCAGATGCAGCAATGCCCGAGTTAACCGGGTGTAACAAACTGGCATTTATCATTCTTCATACAGCAACTTAGGGTGAATACAAAATTTACCTTAAAAAAACTCAATAAGTAAATGCATACAATTACAGTATTATCTCAGTTAATTGCCATTCTACACAAAACAATGAATCTGTATTTACGAGTTATGTTCCAAAGAATCCACGCAGCTTCTGGAAACACATTTTGGAACACTTTCCTTGACAATTTGGGAACGCAATATGTGATTCCACATGTGGATGTTATTAATACCACGAGTTAGCTCATGTCTTTCTAATTTTGCAAAGGTTTCTACAATATTTGAATCTGTCAAATTGCAAAACGCACCATATACTACTGTACATGCACATGTAAGATTGTGTCAAATACTTTCCCAATAAACAAATCAGAATTTTATCACCATCTTTATTTTTATATCAAGGGCTGTCTGTCATCTCTATAGCTTCATCATGCCCTGGCTTTCAATCGTCCCATCCCGTAAACGAGCTGGACATCCACCAGAAACCCCCGGCGTGCATTTGTCCTCTGTTGCCTCGGGCGTCGTGGAATTATCTCATTACGATAATCAGCACCATCGCAACAGTGAGACAATTTATAAAGGCTGCGATGATGCCACATTAGTGTTAATTATATCTCCTCCGCGTGTCTCCTCGAGACGTAACACTTCTGTATCACCAAAGATCTTCCCCAGGTCGATAGCTGGCCAGCTTCCAGATTTGCTCGGTTTTCGTGAGATTTATCTCAGGCTCAACCTTCCTTCAGACTGGCAGCATCTGGCCGAAGCCCTATCAAAACGCCACTGTCATTGGTCAATCATCGGGTTCAAGAACCACCTGCTCCCTGGAGCATTGCCACGAATCTTCCTGCATGCTCAAGACGAGTCTGGATGTTCAGCTCCCAGACAAGATGGCCTCATCAACTGAAGGCCACAGTCAACCGAGCTCAACCAAGACGAACTCAACCTTCCGGACATGCATTTGATAGGAGAAATCAAACGACATCCTGCGCGCAAGAGATTACGCAGAAGCCATAGGCCAATAGACAGTACGTGTGTGGCTGCAGAACAGTTTGGGGGATTTGCGGCTGTACGCACCCTCGGTGAGATAGTTGTCAAGTCAACAATTTTTATCGGGCCTAATTAAAGTGATGTTCACAAATGTGAAATTGCAGTGTCGGAGCCATATTCATTATCGTGAAATGTGCATTTCCTATGCCTCGTTTCCCATCTGCAGTGGCAACCGAGCGGATTAGAACTAGTTTTCTCATAAAAATAGGCCCGTGCAAATAATAGGACAGCGCGTAGGTTGCATGGCTATGGCCACGATATGAAATAATTACGAGGCTTCAGAGTTGGATGATTATTTGCTATATGAAGAGGCAGGTTGCAGATAAGGGGACGTGAGCACGCAATCGCGCTTGCACATCGAAATGCCTCAAGGCCTAATTGCTCATAATCACAGCCAAGTATTAATGTTACAGTACGCCTGCATATTGTATTGCAGTATACAGACAGCGGACGACAATAAGGAACCAGAGAAATGGTGCATTTTGTCTGGATGCCTCGCCCTCTTAAACAATTAAGTGCTGTTCACTCCCTCAACGAAAAAGAAACTAAACGGAGAATAGCACCTTAACCGATGATTGGTTTGGATAGTTGCTAAAATTGAATTAGGCAACCTTAACGAAAGACGCATCAACCATGCAGGTTAAGTTTGTATAAACTGCCGTTTGGAGGTGGAAATCTTTCAGTATGTGTAACCCTTATCCGAAATTAATGCTTGGAATTAAGACTGTTTCCAATAACGGAAAATATATATCCTGTACATAATTTACTCAACATTTTAACAAACATTGAACAAAGTTTGTGTATAGGGAACCATCAGAAAACGAAGGTGGGACTTTCTGGGCAATCTGTGGTTGTTTGGCATCACCATTTTGCGCGCATTTCTGGTTTAAGAAGATATTAAGTCAAGCAAAACGGGCTATATTGTCAGTAATATCTAGACACATGTTATAGCTTACCAAATTGTGACTAAATGACAGTATTGTCACTTTATTTCATCGTGTATTAAAACTTGTTTATCTTAAAATGAAAAATGAATGTTGAATAGTGTCACAACGGAAGTGGGGTCGATTTGTAATAATCTAACTGTAGTAAAAATAAAAGTTTGCAAATATAAATCAATTATAACGGGAAAAAACGACTTTCGATATTAAAAATTCAGCAAACACGAAGCAGACATGTAGCTCTTCAATGTTGCGAATAGAATTGGCACACGGAATTACACGACCAGACATGGCACTTAAGAGTATAATACAAAAAGGGGTTTCCACTCGAATTCGTGATAAAGACTAAATAAATTACTAGGTGCTTTTTTCGAGGCAGCATTATTTATCTCGAGAGATGGCATCTACGAAGCAGATGGGCGACAGAAGGAACTGTTGGATGTAGTGGACAACTGGAGGTCACAGAATTGCTTGGTCATTAGTCAAAAAAAGTTGAATCTGAGAGAACAAAAAACGTCCAATTCCAGGTAAGAACAAAATGCCATTTTCCTTTGCAGGCATGCAGAGGTCAGGGGTTACCCGAGGACTATCCAAACTGAGAATGTCGTTAAAATACTGGCATGCACCTGGGAGGCAGACGTCACATTATTAATGAACTCTTGTTCAAATTCGCATCGTGTATTTCTTGGAAATCTATAACGGGCGTATTTCTCTCGTACACAAACAAAACATGTTTCAGAATCTTTCTCTTCATGGCCATACAAAAAACATGCAATTTTATCAACGCTTCGAAAATCCAATTTTCCTCAACTAGAGCATCAGTTTGAATTTTGTACCAATTTTGCAAAAAAAAAAAAAATGCATAAACGTGTATACAAAAGTATCTTTAATTTTTCGGGCGTTTTGAAGCACAAAAATTAAATGCGGAGAAATTTAAAAGGAAATAATGCGCGTTGAAATAGCCGTGGAAAACCATGGGAATTAAAATTTAAAAAAAATATAAACCAGTTATGAGGCCAACTAAGTCATAATATAACATTTCCGATCATTAAAAAAATGGGAAGCAAATTAACACGTATTATATACCATATACATGTATAAACAACGGGGGGAAAAAAATGTTGTTTTTAAAAGTTAAAAAATACCGTCGCAACAATGGCCATTAAGGACTAAAAAATAAGAAAATATAAAGCGAATAAAAACGTCCTTATAGACTGGGCATTAATTATGGGTATTAAAACCAGGGGAAATTGTCCGGCTAATGCGTTTTCCTCTACAATTATGAAGAGAAAATTAGCCGCTTATATCAGCATGAACGTACCGAGTGACGTGCAATATAAGCATAAACGTTGGGAATTTAGTAATGAAGAAAGAAGAAAAAAAGAGCATTAAGACTAGGAAGGGCGGAAGGAATATTTAGAAATGTCTCGTAAATAAGCATAATGGGATCAATTGCGCGCATGAATCAATAGAGAATACATGAACATAACGATTTCGATCACAATGTCGATGCGTGCTTGCATACTTTATACGTATCATTACAAAGTCGTGCTACGAAGATAGCTCAGGTATCCGAGGTAAAAAAAAAACCAGCCTCACGGACATTTCATAATTAAAAACGGAGGAATTTAATGCCGAATTCTCAAGCATTTACAACCTGGCAATTACCTTACCGAAAGCGCCTTGAAATTTACACGTAAAGACAAGTGGGAAAACAGTTGAGTTCGTGCATAATACCAAATTAGCAACATCGTGTTAATCTTTCTGAAAAACAATGAACGTTTGCATCTCGAGTTTCCCAAAAATTAAAAACAAAGATGATGCCTACAGTGTACAGTGTATATACAGTACATGTGTGTAGTTCAAGACCAATATAGCTAATCTTGAATCTATTACATCATCGTGCCAGCAAGAAAATGCCTGCAGAACTCATTCTAACAAGCAGTAATATTTAAACCAAATAAAACCTGTCATTCCAAACCACTTATGGAACTCCAAGCCCATTCGGATCTATACTATGGGTCTTATTTTTTGCAGGCCATTAGACGCTGGAACTTTCTTCCAAAGGATACAATGGAATCCTGGACGTTGAGGTCCCTGGTCCACCCTAATGCGGTGGCAACTGCCGAATAAATTAGGTTGATGTATTACACCCCCCTAACACATGGTATTTATTTACTGGTACTGAGTTGAATTGAATTAAGATGATTCTAGAAAACTCATTAACTACCATTGCCCCTTTTAGATTAGCTTACCCGTCGTACTCAATTGTTCGTTGAGGTGGCCACCATGCAAGGATAACACTCGTTGATCATAACCATACTGTATGTGATATCAATGCTGATATTTTCGAGGAATTTATTACTGGATTTTACTAATGTTTCAAATAGACCTTTAAAATACTGATGTGATCAAATAGTTTAAAGTCACCATCCGATGCCATTTTGAAACAAGAATTACCGCGCGATTAGCAATTGCACGGAATATATCATAAAATGGCGGTGCGATATTTAAAATGGCACGTCGCAATTACAAAATAAAACTTTTGCAAAAAAAAATACATGTAAGACAATTACACAGAAGGATAAATTACACCGTCCCACAATCAAAATGCACTGCCCACATTGTTTTCATACTATTTCGAAAACATCTTTTGAAGAAACATTCTTCGGAACGCAAAAGAAAACACATTTATTTGTTCCTATTTTTAGGAACATAAAATACAAATGGCTAAAAATCCATCTCGGAAGATTAGCAAGAGGAATGTCCCATTGGACTTAGTTGTAAATGGCACTATACGATCTAAAGATCCTTCCAGTAAACTGTTCTGCAAATATGTCAGCAATCAACACGTACTGTAATATTGTAGTTAAAAGATGACTTTGTGGTGCACATTGGAAGATTATAAGTAAATTATGATCACTAATACCCTCCAGGTAGTTTATTTACATTTCCAATAAACGCATTGCGTCGTATGGCATTAAGCCTATGCTTGGAGCATCGTGGAGTAGTCGATGAAGTCCATCGATGGCCTAAATTCCCATTTCCGTTTGCCGTTAGGCCCATTCCATCGAGCAAAGATAATATATGGAATAATCGTGCATGCCCACCTCATAATTTAACCGGCAGAATTCTTAATTACAATTTAGCGAATAAGCCACTTTAATCAGCATCGAACATGAAGCTAGAGTGCACGCCGGCCTTATATATGGAAGGAAACTACATAAGCTCGTCATATCAGATCCATACTGAAAACGTGCGGAATTGAAAAATGGGCAATGCATCTGAATACCAAATATGCGATTACATTACGCGATGTGTAACTTGCGTAATTGTACGCACGTGTAAGTAGGCCACCGCATTACCATTTCCAAAATAACATATAGATAATTCGGAAAACTATACCATCGAGTTCAAAATTGATCAGAGCCATCTAATCGCTGTCCGCAGAAGTTCCCTTGGTCGGAATAATTGCAAATAATGCGCATAATTAAACTTCAACAGGAAGCCATAATAAGCTAAATTTACACGACCATGCAGATTAAAACTTGAATTAATTAATGGGTCTACCAGTAATCTGTTCTCTTTTGGAAAATATTAAGGATAGTATTATAGGCATAAAGTGGATATACATTTATAATATATCGTCCGTTAATTGTATGCATTTACATGTACTTATTCCCTAGATGGCTACAATTCTTGTCAATCCACCTTAACCTTTTCAACGAAAAATATTTCATTTTGATAACGAATTTTGTCTTGACTAGACATCAATTGTGCCTAACTTCAAATCTGATAAATTGCAATCGACGATTGATGCCCACGATATTACAACAACATCATTTGAGATGCGGTAAAGCCAGTTTTAAAATCTACAATTAGCCGCCATCTTTAATCTGTAAAACAAAGCACATACATGTACAGTACTGCATGCATACCATGGCCTTCTGCAGCATTTTCGACAAAAAGATACACAGCCAGTTGGAGGAAAAAATCTTGAAAAGCCTTAAAAAAACAGGCTTGATACACGATTAGCTGACCATATAATCACCGTCAACCACATGTTGCTGTTTCTTTGTTTTAACAACGCATCCCCTGCTAATTTAATTAAAAGTCATTCCGTAAACAAACAATTTTTCCGGCTAGTTTTTTACTGGAAAAACATGGACGCCACGCACCCTTAGTGTATACGGTGTAATTACATCGAGTGATGTTAGTTGGGCAAATGGCGTGCTTTGCTCGGCTGACATTGATATCCCCATTTTGTGCTCAATTTTCCTAAAATTATTCCCTTGATTTTTTCCTCTCCAGAGAGCCCGGCCTGTCAGAATCTCAAAAATCACAGCGGGGTTATCCGTAAAGGATGAGAGCAGATGGGAAAAACTAGGGGTGAAATAAAAACCAAAATGAAGGCTATTTATAAACCAACACTTATTTGATGGCCAACTTAAATGTAACGAACGCTTTTCGTAGCAAAACAACGTTTGTCGGTTTCAAAACTGAGCCTTTTCGGAATTGAAAAGTGTGGATGGGTGCACTATCCATTATGACATTTTCACCGGCGTCACCAGAGGGAGTTTGCGTAGAATGTGAAAAATGCCTTCTCAGGCAGCCATTAAGAATTTTAAGGGGCTTTTAAATTAAAGCTAGGGGACGGGTCAAGCCGTACCATGAGGATGTTTCGGTGGAAATACCTGCGATTGCGAGTCTTCGAGGAATTCACTAATTGCCCCTGTCCTGCATAAATTGATGGGATCATAAACATCGGGAAAGCCAGCAATGACTTGGTTTGATGGAGGATAGCCGCTGGTCCGTGACACATCACAGGACACATCGCATTCATCGGTATCTGGGAGGGGTAGGGGTATGGGGATTGTGCATCACCTAAATATGCAGAGCATCTCAATGCATCTAAAGCGTTTGGAGTTGGCATCTCTGCAGGTAATGCTCAGTATGCGGCCATGGGATTTTGAAATATTTCAAAATGCGCCATATATTACAAGTTTCTATCTTAAACATAAGAATCTATACTTCTACTTCATTAGAATTCTACTTTTGCAATTGCAAATATAGTTTTTGAGTGTCTACTTTTGGTGCAATATATTATTGACGGGGCAAATTACTAACACAAACGTTACAAATTTGCTAACAATAAATATTCGCGTTTTGCTCAAATCCGTTTATTAAAAGCTGGGTTGTGGTGAGGACTCTGCCCATGGTAGACCTACAAAGGTGCTGTGAGATAGAGAATCACACCATAATTCTTGACTGCAATGTCTCTGATCTGTTTAACAGTACATTTCCATAGAGTGACCAGAGCTTATTTTGTTACCACCATGCAGAAGACAGTCGACCACTTCCTGCTATCCGCGTCTGAACGCCCTCGTTTGCTCGATGTCGAAACTTATGGTAAAAAACTACGGGAATGGCATTTCATTGACTGCTCTGTCATTGACGTCGCGAGCATATGGACATTGCTAATTTCCGATTGTGGCCAAGCTGAAAGGAAATACGGACGTGGCCACCAGCTCTAGAAACAGACATCAAAAAAAAGATATAAAAGTGGTCAGTTTCCATTTAACTGGTAAATAAATATCCGTCGAGCGATTCTCAGCAAGGCGCAGCCTCTTCGACCCAGTTGGGTTTCGTCAACGATAGCCACTATTTTAAGGCGTATAGAACCATTTGACGTGGTCAATATTTATGAAAGGGAAGAGTGCGCGAGGGTGGTGCGGATCAGCAGGGTCGTGCACCAGCAAGTCGAAACCACCCAAAACCGCGAAATTGGCATCGATATCTTAATATGTCACACGATTGCGCAACTTGAGCACGGACCTTGGCATTGGCGACTGTAACTCGAGCAAAGCCAGATAACCCCTCGACGAGAAAGTTCAGATTTTTAGGGCGATATAGGGAGAGGAACCTGAGGGCACCCACCCGTAGGTACAGTAATGGGGAGCCCCTGAAAAAAGGATGGACCTGACACCGACAACTGCTTTTAAAATCACAATTTAAGTGGGGTTGTTCTAGGATGGACACTGCGGAGGACCACATTTCCTGCCTCCGTTGGACGCCCGCTGGGTGATGAGCGACTAAGGCGGATGGAATGTGCCGGCCAGAGGTCAAACGAGAGGATTAGAAAAGGGGACTGCCGGGGGAACTTGCCAGGAAAAACAATTTCATGGCAAGTCTACAAGGGTATAATCTTCGAGCAAAACCTGCGTGTGAATAGAGGTTTGATCAGAGTAGAACATCACCATATACGTTGATCGAAAACACTGCTCAAGATGCGTTGGCCATGAGACCAACTCGAAATTAATTTCAAGTTCATGGTATGGGTTTGCCTTTGTATATTTTTCGACAAATTAGTAGCGCAAACTGAGCAAATGCTTTTCTTTTTCTACAATGAACAACTGCATTGTCGCTCGCTCGCCAGGAATTCGCTAGTGCACTTTATTAGCCATTGGCGCAGCGCTGCACCAGTAAACCCTCGCAAACATCGGTTCTAAAGACTGGAAGCGAATAAAAGCCGGGTTCAAAAAGGTCATTTTGGCTATTTGCCCAAATGGGTTGGCTTTATCCTTGCATCTCAAGTGTTGCTCAACGATTTTCCCTTCATCTCAGGAAGCCAAAAAGATTCAATTTTTCGACCATTAAATCCAAATAAAAGACGACGACTGGAGCCCCGGATCTGAACCACGCCGTAGGAAAACGAACACTCCGCTGATGAAATCTGACCCCTTATGGGCCTTAATGCTTTTAATGGGCACCCATTCGTCAACCGGAGTCAAATGGCTGCAAAATAAGCTTTGCCTTCGCAATCTTTATGGTCTATTATGAAGACTGTCTTTTCCAACTGTTAGATTTTCCCACCCGAGTCGTTTCCGATGCCTGCCTGCAGATATTGCGAGGCTGCTCGAAACGTCAAACGCAATGCATCGCCACAATTGAAATGGAAGAATGGAAGAAAAAAATGGCGAGGCCACCAAATGAGAAACAAGAGCACTTGCTCCGAGTGGTACATGCACGAGTAAACAGTGTGGTTTTTAGAAAAATCATTTCAGATATTTTTTGAATTTGCTAGAAATTCGATGCTGAGGCGCGTTCGTTCAAATGTTAAGATTTAAGGTGACATTGATTTGCGCAACACCGTGCTGGTAGGCATCATGTACAGTACTATCAGCAACAAAAACATCTTCTGGCAACTTGACGGTGCGAACTAATGGATTTGTAAATTTTGCTCTAAACACCGCTGGAGGTGTATTCAGCGATGGAGAATTTAAATGCAAAAAAAGTTTAAGTTTGCTGAGAGATCGCTGAAACATTTGCAAGAAGATGGCTGCATGGCGTTCATCTTGATTCCAGAAAACGATATGCATGCAGACATATTGTACAAACCACTGTAATGAACCAGCGATTCGCTGGTCATGAATTGGCTGCATTAGGGTAAGAGCAGGGTGAAGCTTATTCCAGTAGCTTGAAAACCAGTGTCGCTTAGTGGTAAAAGTCTGCAATATCACTACGTGACGATGGTTCGAAACCGATTGGCAATTGAGCGACTAGAATAAGCTTAACCCTGCTCATACCCTTGGACTGCATCTACGCTGGCAGCGCAGTCTGTGGCTGTTACACAAAGAACTCGATGACGTAATGCTTGAATACACCATCAATTGAACAAAGGGAGGTGCGAGGTACAAAATCATTCTCGCAGAAAATGTAGATTTCGCCTGCTAAAATAGGGGATAGAGCGTCTGCTTGTTATCCCTAGGATTTAGTTTTTGCCTGGACTTTTGCGGCTTTCCCCTATTTTAGCAGACGAAATCAACGTTTTCTGCGGGGATGATTTTGTACCTGACAGAGGAATCTTTTTCACGAGTCTATAAGAATGGACATGAAACATCGTTCAAAAACGGAGGGTGCGAATGCGACAACACGCGCGATGCCGAAAATGGAGGGAGGAAACACGTGATGCGGGCTTCGGTGCTGGATGTTGTTTTTCCCATATTTTGGGCCGACCTCCATCGTGGCAATTACGCACAGACAGCAGCCGAAGTATTTTCCCATTTGTCATTATTTTTTCAGCTGTCAATCGCCTAACACGATGGGGATTTCGTTACAGGAAGAAAAACATGAGAAAAGTATGCGAAGCTCAACCACGACTGGGTCTGTTTACAAGGCTAATTACTCCTATTACGCTTTCACGCGATGCCATAATAGGGATGCTCATATATTCATGCGAACCAGAAAAAACAAACGCGTGGAAAATTGCATGTTCTGGACTCATTACGGAAAGGCCAATTTGGCGAGCGTGCAGAGTCAGTGGATGCTCGTTAAAAGTTTGCCTATATATAGGCATCACTGCGAGTTTTCGGTTATTCGGGGGATTAGACTTTAAAAAGGTGCACTTTTTCCACTTGTTTCGTCAACTATTTCAATTAAACTAAACGAAAATTTATAGCGGTTTCATTCCTTGTTTTCAAACTATATGAAGAAGAGCTGTATGTTTGTATGTAGGTGGCTTAGCGGAAAGTTGTTCCATGAAGCGCCTTTGCTGAAGTGGTAAGGGTGCGCTTTCAGCATGCTGGCGCTGCAGTCATGATTCGTTCATTAGGCCTACTTCGTCGCTATCGGTAAGTACAGCCCGGGAAAAGACAGGCCTTCCAGCTTGTACAATAAAAATGAAAGATGCTTAACTGAATGCATCTCAAGACGAGTTATCAGCCCTGGTCACTCATTACTTACGGAAGGTCTAACTGCACAATACTCAACATGATAGCATATTATTTACACTATAAAATATACATTAAAATAGGATGTCGCAATGCTATTACTAACCTTTGATATACAGGGTGGACCAGAAGTCAGTGACACCCCATTTTTTTTCTTAACCGTTAGAGATGTGAAAATTCTGTTTGTGTCGTTAGATAGAATGTCATGGGTGCTATAAACATTATAAACATTACTGGTACAGCAAACCGACGGTTAAGATTTGTTCAAAGAGTGTTTCGTGACTGCCCGAAGAATGTTAAGG